>JACEGR010001451.1:0-167834 GCA_014170235.1 Listronotus bonariensis
TTAGCTTTTTTATGGGGGGTAAACTTAACCAAGACAACATGTTTAAAAATAAATTTTATTAATTCTAAATTATACTTAAGTATTAGGTCTAGTCAAATAAGAACGCTGCATGTTGCATAATTCTTTTTGTAGAAACACTAATTTAAGTTAATGTGCAAAATAATCTTGTATTACAAAAACCCTTTTAAACTAAAGTCATAAAAACTAAAACCTATCTACATTTTTAAAACAAAATTAACTAAAAATGTGTTTATTTATTTGTAAGCTTTTGAAGCTGCAATAAATTTAACAAATAAAAATTAAAAAATATTATATTACTTCTTTACTGTCCATATAAAAGGGAAAGAGGAACAACAAACCGATAAAATTTAAATAAAATAAACTTTTAATTATATACAGGGTGTCCAGTAACTGAACCGACAAACTTTAAGGGGTGATAATAAATGAACATTGGGAAAAAAACTTCATATGAACATATTTCCTAAACGTCTTAGTTGTTGAACTACGGAGCGTTAAAAATTTAAAAAATATGGTTTTCTTATAATACCTTTTATACCCATTCAGATATTTAAAAAAAAATTGGGGATGCCTCCTATGCATTAAAAATTTTTTTTGGCATACAAGAAAAAAAATTACCAGTGTCGTCCATAAGGGGTTTAAGGTAAATATTTTTTAAGAAGAAAAATGGTACGCCACTGCAATTTGTTTTTAACAAATTTGATTTCTTGACTTTTTTTGTTTTTATTTATTTACGAGAAAACCAGACATCAAATAAAAAAATTCAGTAGATCAAATTTGTTCCAAATTAAATGGGAGTTTAAAAAATAATTTTGTTATTTGTTATTTACCTTAAACCCCTTATGGACGACACTGGTGAAAATTATTTTAATTCCTGTATGCCAAAAAATTTATTTTAATACATAGGAGGCGTCTTCCAAGTTTTTTAAAAATATCTGAATTGGTATAAAAGTTATTAGAAAAAACACTATATTTTTTAAAAAAATTAACACCCCGTAGTTCAAAAAATTAAGACGTTTATGACATATGTTCATTCAAAGTTTTTCCCAATTTTCATTGTAGAATCACCCCTTAAAGTTTGTCGGTTGAGTTACTGAACACCCTGTATATTTAATATCCTACCAGCAGTAGTAGCATTATCGACCTATATATTTATAAAACAAAATCAGTTACTCGTCGGCGGCTGTTAGCAAACCGGTTGATTATATTATCTACATTTATAATTATTTCTCTATGCATATGCATAAGTGCCAAACCACACAGTCTTTCCTGCGTCATGTTTGACCGAAGCCACGTTTTGAGTCGTTTTAGTGCCGAGAATGATCTCTCCGCTGAAGCAACAGTCACGGGAAATGTTAGTAAAATTTGAAGTAATATTTTTATATAAGGGAAAAACTCTTTGTTACATTGCGTGAAGAAAAATGGGGTGAACCTTCTACAGTAGTGTCACTGTTCTTAAAGGACTTGTGCCACAATTCAATTTCGGCTTTCAATTTTATTTCCAAAACCACTGGAGATTCGGTACTGTACTGACTGAGATATTCCGATATACTTTTAAGCGAGGTATTTACCTCATCTGCGCTTAATTTTGAAAATACTGACGGTAACACAATATTAAAACTTAAAATGTTCATAAGATCACTATCAAACCTGTACTCCAAATCCTCTATTAAAAAGTCTAAAGTAGGAATATAGGTCGTTATTCGGTAGTAATTTTCAATGTTATCTGTTTGGACATTTAGACGATGTATTTGTCTCCCTACTATACGAGGTTTGGATTCATTTATATTAAGTTTATTGTGTAGCAAAGAAACATTTTTAAATATTTTTAAAAAGTCTATTTCTGCAGTGATCCGTTTACCTTTTAATGTTTTTATTACATTGCAAATCATATCCCCAGCAGTTGCCTTATCCATGTTAGTACCCTGCAAAATTTTGCTTAAATTCACTGTGTAAGAAAGGATTTCCGAAAGGCAAAACATTGTGACAATAAATTCTGTCGTTAACAAAGAGTTTCGTAATGTATCTGCCTTTGAAGAAGAATCCGTATCTTGCCAATTTGAGATATGATCCAAAGCCATTATTATTGACTCAAAACAACTACAAAAACGAAATATAGATTCATGTCGCTCTACCCATCTTGTCTCGCAAAGTTTAATAAGATTTAAATTAGATATTTTATTAAAAATAATCGAACGCTTTGGTGATGCGTTAAAGAAATTAATCGTTTCTTTCATTTTGGCTACCGAGTTTCTAATACTCTGAACACTTGTAGTTTTAGAAACAGACAAGTTTAAAGCATGGTTATAGCAGGGCGACTTTAAAGCATTTTTTAATGTTTTTTTGAGTTCTTGCACTGCGCCTTTTTGCTCACTCAACATGACATTACACCCGTCCGTACCGATGCCTACACAATTAGACAAATCAAGAGAATAGTTTTTCATAGCTTTTATTACTGCCCCTGCTAAAACCTTGCCTGACAAAACTGGCTCTACAGAAACTTCATCATTTGCGTATGTTTCCTGGTGACATTGTAGAAAGCATAAAAAGTCTTCCTGAATTTTATTATCAAAATAATACCGAACAAATAAAGTCATTTGACTAGTATTCGAAACGTCGGTAGTTTCATCAAAAATAATACTAAAGAATTTTGCACTGTGAATTTTTTCGGTTAGGATATCTAGAATTTCTTCGCCAATTCTCAAAATTATATCGTTTTGTATAGTTTTACTGATATATGTAGATCTTGAAGTAGCATTTAATAAATGGTTTTTAAAATAGGATCTCCCTTTGCTCGGTATTCCAATATGGCTTTGAAATTTCCACGATTGACTGAGGAATCTTCGCTGTTCTTATTTGTTTTAGTTTCGTCACTTAAACTAAAGCCATCATCGCGATGTGACCTAAAAGCAATATTCTGACGACCCAATAAAATAACGGTTTCAATAATTGGTTTTAACCTTTCACGATTCTCTAAAATTTGTTGCCTTTTTTTTGATCTAACAAATGTTCTATTGAGACTTGAGGGTTACTAATATTTTTCAAGAACAATTGCGCCTGCTCCACCGCATTTTTATGATATTGATGACATTGATGTAAAATTAAATCTCCATCTTTCCCTAGCAGCTTTGAGTATTTGTTAAGAGGTAATTTTACTAACCTATTTAAATTTGTTTGTTGGTAGACACCGCCTTGCTTCGCAAATAAAACACAATATTTACATAATAATCCTTGCAAGTGACAAGAATATGTAAGCCACTGAAACTCAGCAAAATGCTTCTTTGACAATTAACACTTAACGTCCCTATTGTTTTTCCTGTGTACGCTAAATGGATATGAAAAATTTTCTGAGGGCTCCCAGGCATTTTTTAACAAATTAGCTTTTTCTATATCATTGAGATCTGTAGTACCAATGTAAAGTCCAAAATCAATATTACGTGACTCAGAATTAAAAGCGATGCTGGCAATGGGTCTATTTTCAGCTGCTTGAATTGTACTGCTACTGCTACTAGTGATACTGCAACTAGACTCGTTTACTTCTGCTTTAGTAACGTGTACATCATCAGATCTTGCAGATAGATTGCTGGTTTTATTTTTCTTCGTTTCGACAAAACCCAATAATGTGCTCTGCCTCTTGCTCATTATGAAACTAAAACATTCATTTTGTTTTTATATCCAGTTTGTGTATTTATATTAGTCACTTCTTTACTTACCTGACTCTGAAGTCGTAAGTAGTTTTGCAACAATTGCAACAAACATACAAATATTACAATTAAAAATCTTAAACAAGCAACAAAAAATTATATGCACGCATTCGTAAAATAAACTGTGGTTCGCAAGTCGCGACTTTCAATAACGTTAACCAACTGGCGTTCGGTGCTTTACAGAGGTGAATTACTGCCACATAATATTTAATTACTGCTGTACTTCACCTACTCGCGGAGACAGGCTGAAACCCATTGTTGCCGTATGTACTTAATTTTCTTTATTGCGTTGTAAGAAGCATTTTCTTTATTATGTAAAACAGTTTTATTTTATTTTATGTTATTATAATTTATTTATAAATTATAATCATGGGGGGTAATTACCCCCTGTACCCCCGTAAATCCGCCCTTGGGTACTTATACAAATCTGCTGGTGTGTCTTAAAAATAGATATTGCAGTATGACTTCTTTAAACGTCTATAACTTTGTATCTAAATTTATTAAATAAACAGGTTCATCAGTTAGACTTTTAGAAAACTACCGTTATAATCATTTTTATCGCCATACCAGTCTTTCTATGTGTAAACTTCTGAAACTTTATATAAAAAATAGTTCTATGTGTAATGATAATTTTATTTCTAATACTAGTAACTTAGGTATGAATGTTGACCAGGAATATTCAAAAATTTGTATAGATTGTGGGAATAAGATTTTAAACAGGGAAGGTAATGAGAATTATAAGGATGGGGCTCAAAAAGGGAAAAAGGGAGTTTAAAAAATAATTTTAAAAATTTCGAAGTGCTCCACTTCCTCAACAAAAAACGTAAACAGTGGTACTAGGTTATTGATTCAAAATATTAGAAGCATACGAAATAAAGTTAACGAATTAGAAATTCTTAGAGAAGAGGTAGATCCTTTAATGATTTGTCTTACTAAGCACTGGCTCAATGACAGTGAAATGGGCATCTGCTTATCTACAAATTTTAGTCTTTCTAATTGCTTTTGTAGAAAGGAGGTTAAAGAAGGGGTATTCTCGATATATGCTAAGTCGGGAATTAAGGGTAGACCACTTGATACAGCCACTAAAGCCATAGAGAAGGATTGTGAATTTTGCTGTGTAGAATTTTTTATTAATAATGTATATTATATAGTAATTATAGTGTATCGTTCACCACTTGGTCAATTTTCTGTATTTCTTAACATCATTAATGGCTTATTAGATGAGATCTGTAAAAGGGATCGAGTCGATGGGAACACACAAGATCTTGTGAATCTTTTCTCTACGTATCATTTAAAATCAATAATTTCTGGTTCCACTAGAGTTACCACTACTTCAGGCACGCGGATAGATAACATTTTTACTAATTTAAAAGATGACCAATTTAACACTGACATTTTAGGAAGAAATATTTCAGACCACTACACGTTAATGCTGGAATTGCTAAATATCACCATAAAAACACAGAGTAGCTTGTTATCGAAAACATTTTAGTCAAGATAATCTGCGTTGCTTTAGAGTAGCTATGATCAGTAAGGGATGGGATGACATGTAGGTGTTGATGAGCGTTATAGGGTTTTTGCACGTGTTTTTAATTACTACTTTGATGATTTTATCCCTGTTAAAAAAACCAGGACTAGGACTCATTCATCAAAGCACTGAGTCTCTGAAGAGATAAGGAAAATTTCACAGGATCTTCGGGATTTATATGCTTTATCAGTTAGCACTTCCGACAGTCAATTACTCTCTTTTTATAAAAGTAAAAGAAATGAATTTAGAACATATGTTAGGCACTATAAACACAGTTATAACAACAATTTGATAGTATACTCTAAAAATGTAACTAAATCAACTTGGAAATTACTTAACAGTATTCAAAATAAAAAGAAAAGTAATATTTATTTACAAATTTTGGATGGCAATGTAATAGTTAGGAGTCCCGAAATCTTGGCAAATTTGTTTGCAGCCCAGTTTAATATTAGCGGAGTTGCTTTTCCGCCCCCAGCAGGCTTTGTCAGTGAAAAAATCGAGAATGTACCATTTTCACTTTCTTGAAACCCACAACACCTGAAGAAGTTACCTCTAAAATAAATTCTTTGCCGTTAAAGTATTCTACAGGTTTTGATGATGTACCTGTTGTGGTGATTAAAGAGATGGCCGATATTATAGGTTTTCCGCTGGCTGATCTGACAAACGAATGTTTTGAAACAGGGTATTTTCCGGATCAACTTAAGATAGCCAAAGTGATTCCAATTTATAAAAAAGGCAATAAGAAGATTATTTCTAATTATCGAAATATTTCCGTGCCATCTATATCTTCTAAAGTTATTGAAAAGCCAATATATACAAGACTTTTAAACTATTTTTAATTAACAACTTGTTTTATGTGGGTCATCATGGCTTTATACCGAAGCGGTCAACAATCACAGCAATATTTCAGTCTTTAAACTAAATTTTAGAACAACTAGATAATAAAAACTTGGTTTCAGGAATTTATTTTGATTTGATTAAAGCCTTTGACTTAATCAATCATAAGTTGGAATGTTATGGTGTCCGTGGGTTACCTAATAGATTGTTGGAATCATACCTCACTAACAGAAGCATGATTGTGTGTGTTGGTTCTGGGCAGGATAGATTGTATTCAGCATATAAACCAATTATCAGAGGAGTACCACAAGGTTCCATATTCCAATATTTGTAAATGATCTAAATAAAAAAACTTGATATTTCAAAACTATATCAATATGCAGATGACACTTCCTGTGTTATTTCTTGTGCTGAAAAAGTACTTCTCTCTAGACACTCCGTTGAAGTGGTAAAAAGAATGTCAGATTGGTGCAACTCTAATAATCTTGTTTTGGATTCGGATAAGACGAATCTTTTATTTTTCAGAAATCATGGTTTGGAGTCCTTATATGTGCCTGCGAACAGTAAAAGTTTGGAACAAACAGCTTCAGTAAGATTTCTAGGTATCTCATTAGATTCCAACTTGGATTTGACTGAGCAGGTTTACATTGTTTTGTCTAGAATAAGTTCCGCAACTTATGTTATAAGATACTTGCATGATCAAGTCAACCTTCACACATTAAGAATATTAAATTTTGCTAGTGTCCAGAGCATAATTTCGTACAGCATTATGTTCTGGTACCGTTTTAGCGTTTCTAATGCCAACAGGGTTTTTGTTGCTCAGAAGAAGATTATTAGAGTTGTTTTTCGTATGAAATATAATGAATCATGCCGGGGTAAGTTCAGGTATTGAATATAATGACTGTTCCATCTGTTTATTTATGTTTGTTCTGTCTTTGTAAGGACTAATCCTCATATGTTTGTCACCAATGGGGATGTCTCTGAAAACATGACAATAAGGGGTAGGGATGATTTGGTTATACCACGTCATCGCACATCTCTATTCATAAAGGGCCTCTGGTGAGCTGTATTAGGGTTTATAATAGAATACCTTTAAATATAAAGAGAGCACCAAGTTTAAATGCTTTTAAAAGTAATTTTAAACTAGTTTTAATTCAAAAGGAAGTTTACTCATTAGATGAATATTTTGCTGACTCGCAATAGTTTTCCTGGACCCGAGTTTAATTATATTTATTTATTTTTAACTTTGTGATATTTTATTGTGTGTTTTTTTGTTTGTTTTTTTAAGCTAATTTTTTGACATATTGTATTTTATTTATTTTAACTGTATAATTACTGGTCAAGTGTTTGTGTTTTTTTAAGTGTTTTTTTAATCCAAATTGTATTTTATTAATATTAATTTTATCATTGTTTTGTGAAGTATAATTTTTACAATTTTAGATATAATGATTGTTGAGTTTTTGACTATAGTATAATTTGTAGCTCATTGTCTAATATTTTATATTTTTATTCTGTAAAACTATGAAGTTGTCAATGTTCAGATTTGAATGTATTTTTGACAATAAAGGAATTATTATTATTATTATTATTATTATTATTATTTGAATTATATCACGATCACAAATTTTTGTTTTTTTTTAAATATTGATGTAACACTATTTTTATTGTTTGTAAAAACGTCAATAATGATTTTTGTTTCTTTTATGACACGAGTGTATTCGTGGATTTTCTGCTGTAGTCCAAAAGCACTCATTAGGTTTAACAACTCGATCCTTGTGAGGCGAATTCTTAGCCACGTCAATAAATCACCCATGACTGTTTAATATATATATGCTTATATTTTATTGAAATTCGGTCTTCCAGAAATTCATCCATATCCCTCAAGAAGTCCAGCGCTGAAGAATTTGGTGATCTATAAACTCCTACATACATATCATGTTCAATTTCAAAGCAACATACCCACAATGCTTTATCAACACAAAACGAGGGACGGACATTAACAACATACTTTTTATTTATAATATACAGGGTGTCCCAAAAAAATTCCCCACCATTTGGGGTTAGACTCTACGACCAAAAATAAGACAAAAATCACTTATGTCAAAATTTCGAAAAATGTCTCCTAATGAAATTATGGCCATCTTAAATGATAAAATGAAGCAATTTTCGAAAATCAAATCAAATGTTCAAATTCAAATCATTTATTAACTAAACATAATAATAAAACAAAAACATTTAAATTTACAAAGGCAACTGTTCGAAATGCTCACCATTTTGTTCAATGCATGCGTGCAAACGGCGAATAAAATTGTTTTCTACACGTCTTATTGTTTCGTTTTCAATTTGTGCTAAAGCTCCATAAATGCGTACAATAACATCATCTTCACTGTTGGGTAGGACATGGTAAACCGTATTTTTCAGATAACCCCAAAGCCAAAAGTCTATTGGGTTGAGATCCGGGGACCTGGGAGGCCAAGAAATAGGTCCTCCACGACCGATCCATTGGTTTGGAAAACGTCGACTTAATATCTCTCGAACATTTCGAGAATAATGGGCAGGTGCACCATCATGTTGAAACACAATATTTTGACGATGTGCTAAAGGAACATCTTCCAGAAAAGTAGGTAATATGTTTTCGCAAAAATTGGCATAATTTTCGGCGTTTAGTATCCTAGGAAAAAATGTGGTCCTATTATCCCATTGCCCAATAGACCAATCCACACATTTAAGCTCCAGCGTACTTGCTTATGCGATTCTCTAATTTGGTGCGGATTTTCGTAATTCCAATAATGCAAGTTGTGCTGATTGAACACTCCTTGCTGGTTAAAATGAGCTTCGTCACTCCATAGTACTTGTTTAAAAAGTCTTCATTTGCGTCCAGACAATTTAAAAAAAATCTACAAAATCGTAAGCGCAAGTCACTATCTCCAGGATGCAATTCTTGAACCGGCTGTAGATGATAAGGATGCAGATTTTCTCTTTGCATGAATCTATGTATGGAACTACGTGAATGGTGTCGATTACTTTGCAGAATTCTCGTGCTCACGGAAGGATCTTGTTCAATGTCGTGGAGCAATTGGTATTCCTCTTGCCATCTGAGTTTTCTAGGGCGACCTGAATTAATCTTCCGTGGCGCAAAGCACCCAGTTTCAAGAAGGCGATTTTCAACAGCACTTATTGTCTTATGATCTGGGTGTCGCCTAGTTGGAAAACGTTCGCGGTACAGACGTTCTGCGGCACGGGCGTTATTGTTACAAACTCCAAGTACTTTAATCATGTCTAAATATTCTTGATTACTGTACCTTCTTGCCATACTTGAATATCACTTTTTCGACTTTTCACTCCCGTTTACGATTTATGTGACAACTAAACTTTGACATTCGAAATTTACTATTCTGTCTTTATCAAGGATGACTAGATTTAAAGTAATAATTTCAAGTGAAATATTTGGCGAAAATTGCCTGATTTTAATATTCAAAATGGCCATAATTTCATTAGGAGACATTTTTCGAAATTTTGACATAAGTGATTTTTGTCTTATTTTTGGTCGTAGAGTCTAACCCCAAATGGTGGGGAATTTTTTGGGACACCCTGATCCTGTGTGTCTACTGCTAGTATCACATCTAACAGTAGGATAATAATCGATGCTTATTTCATGGTCTTGAACATCTTCTGGGACTCTAGCCTCTGTTGGTATTGCAATGT
This sequence comes from Listronotus bonariensis, assembly GCA_014170235.1. Taxonomy (NCBI): domain Eukaryota; kingdom Metazoa; phylum Arthropoda; class Insecta; order Coleoptera; family Curculionidae; genus Listronotus; species Listronotus bonariensis. Next base: position 9,793 of record JACEGR010001451.1, read on the forward strand.
CAACATTTGCTTCAGTTATAAAAATTTTTACTTCATCAAACTTGTTTAAAAGGCTTTGCACAACTAGACACACAATTTTTAGTTGCTATTTAGAATCCTCATAACATACCGGGTGATGTATCGCCGGGCGGGACATAGGAAATTCCATGTAATTTTTAATGGGGTCAATTATTGGCTCCACTAATTATTTTAGAGAAAATGCTATTGAAGTTTAATGAAGAGCATGCAAATCTACGTCCATGGTAAAAACTTTAGATTTTTCGTTTAACCCGTTTGCTAGTTAGATGCTAATATATGTTTAAAAATTGTTACATTATTATCGCCTCATATTATGAACAACAATAAAAATACCAGTTAGCGTGACATAACGTTGTCATTTTGAAATTTAGTGCTTTATTATTATCAAAAAATCGTAGAGCGAAAAGATTAACCATGAGTTATACTACTGAAAAAAAAGTATTGATGATTAAATGGTACTATCAAGGAAATAGTTACCAAAAGGTGTCAGACATGTTCGCTGCTCAGTATCCGAATAGACCGATACCCGGAAAATCAACAGTCGATAGGACTATCAAAAAATTTTGAGACCAAAAGCACAGTAATAAATAACTGCAGGTGTGAAGCTAGAGAGTATCAAAGAGAAGAAAATGTAAGAGATGATAGAGACTTGAAATATTATTGCACGTGGAAGAAAATGAAGGGAAGGTGAGTACAAGGAAACTTCAGGATATCATAGGAAAAGATCAATCAACAGTGCTCCCGATTTTGAAAAGGCATAAATACATTTCATACAAATATGAAACACATCAAGAGCTAAGGAACAGGGATGAAAAACAACGGCAGGTATTTTGTTTTGACATGATGGAAAGGGCAAACATGGACAGGGAATTCTTAAGAAATATTTGTTTTACTGATGAGTGCACATTTACATTAAACAATGAACCCAATCATCAAAATAACCGATACTGGAGCAAAGAAAACCAACACAGATTTGTCGAAACGAGGACGCAATATCCATCGAAAGTAAATGACAACATATTATTGGACCATTTTTTCTTAATCAAAATTTGAATGTAGAATTTTATTTGGAACTACTTGAAGAACTATTTTACCCGCTTTAAATAATGTATCCAGGGAAAATCAGGAAATTTGGTACCAAATGGAGGCTGCCCGGCACATAATACCCTGGCTGTTCAGGAATATTTACACAATGCTTTTAATGAAAATGTTATTCGCCTACATCACACCATAAATTGGCCAGCCAGGTGTCCTGATATTTCGCCAAATGACTTCTTCCTCTGGGGCCATTTAAAAAGCATGATGTACAAGGATAAAAATTACTCTAATCTAGATGAGTTAAAAAATGCTATTTCTGCAGAATGCAATAAAATTTCAATTTACCAGTTAGCCAATGTAAGAAGACAATTTTATGAACGTCTGGGTTATTGTCTAGCAGTCAATGGAGGAATATTTGAAAATTTTCTTAAATCTTAAGTTTATTTCCAACATATTAATTATTGTAATAATATTAATACTTTATTGAAGCATGTAAATAATATAAATGTCATAAGTTTTGAAATTTGTTACTCTAGTTTATTTTAACTTAACTTAAAATTACATGGGATTTCCAATGTCCCGCCCGGCGATGCATCACCCGGTATATAATTAAGTTCACTTTTACAAAGCTCTTCTACTTTTAACAAGCACTGATATAAACGATCCCATGTAGTATGTTTCACATTTAAATTTAACTTATATTTATTGTTGGTTTTAAAACAGTTAATACACTTAATTCCTCTACAATCCTCTTGCTTATGTTTTGCTTATGTTCACCACCACACCTTGGACATGCTTTTTTCTCTGTACCGTCGTTAGCTATATGGTTAAACCCTTGATAATTAAACCCAAATTAAAAATTCAAATAATTTACATTTATATAAGCCTAATTTTATTACCATTCTATCCATCAATGTCTCAAAGGTTTTCATGTCTACCTCAACCAAAATATAAATTTTCAAGGTTCAAGTCAAGGTTAGTTTATATTTATATTGAGATTGAGTAAAGCCGGCTGTCCATGAGAGCGGTTTTCCGCTGGCGGATGATAATTCAGCGTTGCGATTAGGTTAGTGCAAACTTTAAATGCTTTTCCCGCCAATCAAAACGCTGAATTATCATCCGCGAGCGGAAACCGGCTTGAGGAATTGGATTGAATGCCATAGCAAATCCCCATCAAGTTTAGGCGAAGAACCAACTCTAAAACGGTATTTACCAATCGGTTATGTTGACTTTTAAACAATGTGTTATATGTCAAAGTTGTCACCAATTATTACCGCGGTTATAATTGGTTGAACGCCTAAAATTGATGTCCGTTTTTCAAGCGATTTGAATCGAGTTCAGTCCGATCCGAGGTTATAATTGTACGATATTCACGGTTTGAGGAAAGGTTTAAAAAATGACAGTTAAGTAAAACAGCTGATAAGTGTAAAAACGAAATAGTGGGAAAAAAGGAATTTTTTCGTGTTAACCGTATTTATCGAAGTGGTTCAAACCGCACTTGAAATGACAATATAAATATGAGAGTTAAGTCCAATTTTCTTGCTAACCATATTCGTCTCAGTGGTTCAAACCGTATTCAAAAATTACAATATAAATATGAGAATCAAGAAAATGTAGGTTTTTTATATTTTAGGGTTAATATGTACGTTAGTTTACACCCAATATAAACATTTTTCACTTGCCGCGTAAAAAGTTTACAAGAAATGACCGAAAAAACGTTTTTAATGAGTATGATGCATACGCCCGCCCGATAAGTATATTGTTTTTAAACTATTGTCCGGGATGTATTCAAACACGGTTAAATACGCGACGTACATGACGTCACCGTTAAGCAAGAAAATCATCAATTTTAGGCGTTCAACCAATTATAACCGCGGTAATAATTGGTGACAACTTTGACGTATAATGCATTGTTTAAACGTCAACATAACCGATTGGTAAATACCGTTTTAGAATTGGTTCTTCGCCTAAAATTGATGCCAATGTTTTTAAAATGTTTTGAACCATATTAACAACAAAAACTGGCTTTAGATAAAGATAGGTATTCAAATATTTTAAAAATGTTTTGAACCGTCTTAACATGAAAAAACGCCTTAAATGAAATGAAATTGGAGTTTTTACTCTGTAATGTGTAATTTGAATAAATAAATAAAATAAGCTTAAATATTTGCTAAAATATTATAATAGTGTTTCTTTAGTGGTTTGCGTTATTTTGTCTTGTTTTTCTGAAATTAAATGAAATTAATTAGTGATGGGCATAATCGCATTATTTCAATAATCGGATTATCAGGTTATGAATGAATTCAATAATCGAATTATAATTCGAATTAATAATAATCGTATTTACTTTTTCGTTTTCCTAGGAAAAAGAGCAAAAAAAAAAACATTTAAGGTAAAATACCCAAATATTGACAGTGGACTAAAGATTGACACTTATGTGCAATATACAGTATATTAACAAATTTTCAATGTTTATAGAGTACATATAATTAGAAAATAAAAGCTAGTGCTATCTGCATTGAGCGTTAAAAACCTCATATTTATAGGTTAATTTATTTCCATATTTCACATTTTTAAGTTGGTGCTTACATGTGTCTTGACCTGTTTCTACTAATTCTAAAGATTTTTATTAAGAAATGAATTAGGTTTGGTGCTTCATAGCTAAGGTAAGAGCATAGACTGATATGTTTTTTTAAACTGTAGCATGCTTAAACTTTAAAACTTTAGTTTTTTAATAGAATTACGCCATAAATCGTTTATTGTTATGATATTGGGGGATGTCAACCACTGGTACCTAAAAAGTAGAAAGTTTTAAAGATTGACACCGGGTGTCAACTTTTGACTCTATGGAGGTTTTTTCATGTTTTGCTGTTTTTTTCTCCCTCATTTACACTAGTTTTTCCATTTCTAGGAATACAAGTTTTAGTAAATTTGTTCAATCAGAACTATTGGATGACACCCCCTGTCAACTTTTGGTACTGTAATGTCAACCATTAGATCTTTTTAGATTTGCATTTATCAATTTTCAGAATTATTGGATTTATCGAAAATAGCCCAAAAGACGCCAGTTTTTTTTTTTTTTTCACCCTTTCGGGGTCATCCCACCCAGGTCCGACGACCGCCCCCTAGGTGGTGCACTGCAGCCTGAAGGCTTATTGTACCTTGACCCCTACTCCTTCTCATTCACACACCATTCATTCCATAACTTGGATGGTTGTTGCTCGGTCCGCTTCCTCGAGCAGAAACACCGTGTGCCGCTGCCCAAAACACCGCTGTCGCCGGACACCCATCCAAATTATGGGCGCGCATTCCACTGCTTAACTCCGGAGATCGACGCTCGCCGATACAACCGAAGCCGCCACAAGCGCGCCAAGACGCCAGTTGCTAAAATACTCACCTAAAGATATGGAAGCAGCCTTAGAACAGAAAAGAGACAAAAGAAAAAAGAAATGCTAGAAAACGTCAAACAAGAAAAAATGGTATAAAGAAGAAAAAAACAAGAAGAAACCCAAATCGCACAAACTTTCCACTGGGCAATCCCCCATACAAGTAAAATATGGGTCTCGCGATGCTTTATGTCCGCTCCACAGCTTAACCACTGTTTGGTTGTGTAGCCCAGCTCTGCAGCAAGGTCAAGAAATAGTGTGGACGCATGCTTTACTTATATGGGGGATTGCTCAATGGAAAGTTTGTGCTGTTTGGGAATAAAATGAATTCGAAGAAAATGAGTGATATCACGTCTGATTCTGACACAACGGAAGAATGGCAAGCTTTTGATACTGATGATAAAATAAGTTCTTCAGAAATTCTACAATATGATCAGGTCATGACAGAATCACTGACCAAACAAGAAGCAGAAAGCTTTAGAAAAAATTATTATGTCCTGGTAACATTTCCTGGAAAAAAGAGTTTCCCCAAATGAAAATTGCTGGCCATCGTTTTAAGTACCAATTCAATAAAGAATTGAACGTCGATGGATAGTTACTTTTTACCAGTTCTAGGAAATTGTATCTGTAGTTTAGCTATTTAGTAATTATTTCGTTTTAATATGTTTTTCAAAAATTTCCTTTTCTTAAGTATTATATATACTAGTATTTAATTAGCATTTCTGTATAATTTACGTTAGCTAAGATAATTTTGTTTTTAATTTTAATGTTATTTACAGATGTGTCAACTATTGGATTTAAATATGTCAATAAATGGGTATTTTAAGTACATGTACAGATCTTTACTTTTTAATTTTATCATGGCATTTTCGGAACTATAGAAAACAAAAGTGTTTTTAAAATACACTGATTTATATTAATTTAACTATTAAATATTAATTATTATAAAAGTAGTGCAGCAAAATATTTAATTGTCAATCTTTAGTCCAAAGGCCTGTCCATCTTTAGAGCTCTGACTTTTTTGGCATGTCAATCTTTAGTGGAAAATCCCGGTCTTAAAGATTTGGGTATATTTTTTAAAGATAGCTTGCTAGATAATATTGAAACATATACATTATAAAGTGATAAGCAAGTTAACTTTTTCATACCAGAAGAACCATTAAAAATACAAAAATTTGTAAAAAAAAATTTAACTCCCATCATTAAAATTAATTAAAACAATACCACAAAAGTAAGGTTAGAAGTTTATTTTTATTTCTTTGCTCTCTTTTCTCTTCTTGTATATATTTTTCTTTGCCAAATTTAAAAGAATTTATAACCGGATTGTCTGCATCCGATAAATTTTACGACGAAGGGCACAGTATTGAGTTCAATGCGATCCGTCCAATAGGATTCGATTTTTACGATGAACCTTAGTCAGTGACAGATTTATTTAAAAATAATTAGATTCAAAATATTATTTTTTTCTTTACTTTTTACCATAAATAAATATTTCATAAGCTGTTGATATCGCAAAAACCAGCAATAATTGACATATCGCTCATCCAGAAGAAAAGTGACACAACTAAAAAAATGCATAATTTTAGTTATGTTGTTAAATTGGCGCCATAAATCGTTATTTGCTACTTATAAAATTTAAAAAGTTACCTTTTCATGTTCTTTGGGTATAATTTACAAATCTTTAAATTCACTAGTGTTGGGAATAAACGAATAAATAAAAAATCATCAATTGGTTTTTCGATCAATGCTACAGTTATACACTATAACAGCGATTAAAGACCTCTGTAATTTTATTTATGACACCCTGAATTTGAAGGCTCATCCAACAGCACCGTATTTTGATCTTAGTAGAGCCTTTGATACTGTCAATCATGAGCTTTTGTTGCAAAAACTATACGTATTAGGGATAAGAGGTCTTGCTCATAAATGGGTAGCATCATATTTGACTAATAGAAAGCAGGCAGTGGTAATAGATAAAAGCAGGTCAGATGTTGGTAATGTACGGACAGGAGTTCCCCGGGGCTCTATTTTGGGACCCTTACTGTTTTTAATATATATCAACAATATGCCTGTGGGCTGCCCCTCTGCAATGAAAATGATTGTTTATGCTGATGACACAAATTTTTTAATTTGCGAATCCACCATGGAAGCAACCATTACAAGGGCAAATCAATCGGTGGTTAAAATTAGTGACTGGTGTAAAAATAATGGGTTAGTATTAAATACAAGCAAGACATTTTTTATGAATTTCTTTCCAAAAATGCAACAATTTCCCAGAGTTGGTTAATTAAAGCAAATCATTAATCTATAGCTCAGGTTGAAAATATAAAATTTTTAGGTTACATTTGATCAGAAAATGACATGGGAGAGCCATATTAATAATTTAATATCCAAATTAAGTAAATCTTGCTTCTTAATTCAATATTTAATGGTATCCTTTCGCTAAATGTGTTTAATTTGGCATACTATGGTTTGGTTCAGTCACATATGTCATATGGTTTAGTAATTTGGGGAGCTTCAGCATATGTTAATAGAGTTTTTGTTTTGCAGAAGAGAGCTGTTAGATGTGTGTTAGGCTTACCACTGAGTGCGCATTGCCGACAAGCTTTTATAGATTTAGGAATGTTAACTCTCCCGTCTCTCTATATATACCTTTTAATAATTTATGTAAACCAGAATGAGGCTGAATTTGAAAGAAACTCAGATATTTACAATTTTAATACAAGAACTAATAACCACCTACTATTAACATATTCTCGCTTAGGTGTCGGCCAGAGTTCTCCAACATTTAAAGAAATTATTTTTTATAATAAATTTCTGCAACTTTTTGGTAATTTTGAAAATAATACGCTTCTAAAGAATACCTTGCAGAATTTCTTAGTGGAACAAGCCATGTTTTTCCACTGTTTTTGTGATTTATTTTTGTAGTTTGTATTAAATATATATATATAATTTCCGGGTCGCAATGAAGACGGTGACGTGTTTCATCCTTGTTGGGAATCATCACAACCGCTGTACATTGCTGACAACTTGGCTATGTTTTCTAGTCGCTAAACATAATCCCTGTCGGGACTAAGGGAGTAAGTTCAGCGGCCAGAGCCACCTCGCCAAGCAAATTGTTTGTTGTTTTGAAATTGCTTGGCGAGAGAGAGAGATTATGGCCTCTTGAAGAGGCCTCATCCCGTAGGATGAGGGGAAAACCCGCCTTCCACCCGGCGAACCTGGAATTGTGTTCGCCGCCCCAATGTGACTGGAATTATTTAAAAGGGGAGTCGTGCCGGACAGAGTAAAATTTGTTTGGGCTAAATTAGCCTCTGATGAATAACGATGCATGCTTGGATTAAAGTTATTTTCCATAATGGAAATTAACAAAGAAAATTTTTATATATATGGAATAGGCACTAAGAACGAAATTTCTGGACAGTCGGTCCTTAAGGGGATAAGAAGGGAAGTCCTTACGTTTTTTATAGAGCTCTTTACAATAGAAAACTTAAAAGCTAATATATACAATGGCTCTATAAACTAATTATTTTAATTTCGCCCTAGCAAACTAACTTTGCTAATGCCTAAAACTTTTAGCACCTAAAGTCCTAATTGTGCTTATTTTAATTGTTATTCACTATCGCGGCACTAATGTTTTTGTGGCGGGTTTCACTTCTAGTGTTTATGATATGATCACTCTTGGGTTAATTGTTTATATAATTAACGAGTGATCGTTAATTGTTTGAATTAATTTTTTATGTTAATTATTTTTAACACAATAACAATAATCAAAATCAAACAAAATTGAAAGCTTTTTGCTTTTATATAACGAGCTATACCTCTAGATAGCTAAGTTATTAATCCAGTTTAGTCTAAGACTAAATAAAATTTAAATTAGTCTATTAATTAGAAAAGTAATCAATCTAAGTAATTAACGAATTTTGAAAACGACTCGTAAGTGTAATCGAACACAAAATAAAGAAGCTTTCAATCTTCAGAAATACAAAAAATTAACACTTAGAAACTAAAGACTAATTAATAAAAATTTTAATTTTAAAATTAGCACTAAAATGGCTAATTACAATAAAATAAGATTTTTAGCTGATTATATGTCTTATTAAAGACTTAACAAATAAAACATAAAAATAAAATAGAGGAAAAAGAGTTTTTCCTAACAACTAAGTTTTTACAATTAACAAACTAATTAAAAAATGTCCAATCAGGAACTTTATAGTTATTTATCTGATTTCTTCGGACTGCACGGCTTTTAATTAGCGAAAAATCAAAATCAGCAAATCTTAATGTCTTTGAATGAAAGTACTGTAGGTGCCGGGGCGTGCGAACCAGGTCTTGACTTTTCTGGAGCAAAATCACTAACAGATTGATCAATTAAGAAATTATCATTGGCTTGGCGGTTTTTAAGTAGTTTTTTGAGATCTATCCCAAACTAATCTTCCGGACTGACCAACAATTATGGACCAGCTGAATTTCGTAGGGGCTCGGAAAAACTTAGAAACGGATTTTCAGAAGAAAGCTTTTTACCTAGGAACGATAGAGCACTATCCCAGTTCCTGAGTACGGTCGTAGGCAGATCACGTACTCCGCGGACTTTCTTTTACCTCTTAATCACCTGTTAATTTAAACCGCGTCGCGATATCTTCTTAATTAGTTTTTACTTCTTCAGAAAAGGAAATTCTACCAAATACCAACTGGCTTTTGAAATAGAATGGCCAATTCACAAGTGCTAATCCTTCTTTTCACCTAGTATGTGCAAGTCTAGGGTATATTATGAACGATTAACAGGCGCACCGATCAGCAATTGAGGCCTAAAACGCACTTAGGGATGCTGAGAGATTTTTTATAAGTCTCGATGTGACGTGAACTAAGTCTAGACAAAATCTCTTGTCTTCCGTAAAAACACGGTCTTTTTATATTTTTCCGGCGGGTTCCGAAAGCCTAAAAGTGGTTCTGACCAATCGCGAAGCAGCTTATTTCACCCCGAAATGAATCTCGCGACGGCCCTTAAAAAATCGCAAATTTTGAAGATTTTGTTGATGTCGCGACCCTTAAATCTTAATTTACTCGCGACCCAATTAACGTAGAACCCTTTGCGATACCTTAAAATTTAGCTTTAATAAATCCCTATCTAACTCCCAAACCTTAATCCAAACCCTCTATAAATAAAATTTTCCCAGCGGTTTTCCCGCGGAGGGACGCTTTTTCTGGAGCATTTTTTCCAGTAATTAATTTATATTGGCTTTATTTAAAGCCCTAGGAAGCCAAATGAGATATCAAAGTATAGGTAATTCCTAGATCTATTAGTATAAAAATTAGAAAGAAAATCTATTCAGTAGTTTTCCCATAATAAAAGTTTTTTCAAAATATTTTAAAACGTTTGCGTGACACAAAATTTGGCGTCCTGAGAATTTTTCGACCAGTGAATGATTCATGGGTACGCCTCCTAATGACTCACGCAAATTGCCTGATTTCAATATTTTGGCATGTTTTTATTAATTATAAAAATTCTAATTAATTAAACTGGGGTTTGTGATTGTTAAAAGGTCGATCATATTGGGGACTTTTAATTTACAAGAAAGCAGGCCGATGTGAGTGCTCTGCTTGAAATCCCAGATAAAAATGCAGTGGGTACACTGCTTACGATTTCTTTTTACATGCGGACGCCGCATTAAGTTAGGTACCAATCAGAGACGAGGTGATTTTCGGTTCTCTGTTATTGGTCGTTAAGTTGCCTGGAGCTCGGCATTTAAATATTGTACGGTACTTAGTGTACCGCATATAGATATGAACTTTGCTTAGGATTTTTGGGGTTAAAATTTTTATTTTTAATTATTGCAAAGCTTAATTTGCAACAAGAAAACATAGCCAAGTTGTCAACAATGTACAGCGGTTGTGATGATTCCCAACAAGGATGAAACACGTGTCACCGTCTTCATTGCGACCCGGGGTCATCCATTTATTTGGAGACTCCGTAATTTTAAAGTAACCAGCCAAGTAGTCGTTTCTACCAGGTTATGTATTTGTTTTCTTTTCTTTTTGTCATTTAGGAGCCTCTATGCCCAAGAATTTAAAACTCTTATTAAATTGTTTATTCTAAGGCTCAAGAACATTACTTTCTTATTATATATATGTATATAAAAGCTTAGTACCAGCTTTTTAATTAACAAATATTTAGGACTAAAATTTTATATTTTAGTTAACCACCAAAATACTTAAAAAGCAGTAAAAAATAACAAGCTACTAATGATTAAATAAATCGTTCCCAAATTTATTGGCAAGCTTCATCAATCTATTTATTGGGGAAAATTGCCCATACCACCTTTGGTGAAAATTTGTTTGAAAGGTAACAGAATGCCTTAATGTCCTTGAAGGAACATAGAAATTTATAGAAAAGAGCAGTTCACTACATTGCACATTCCCATGAATTAGTTTAAAAAGAAACAATACATCAGCATTTTCACGTCTAACTTTCAAACTTTGTATATTAATAGCTTTTTCAAGATCTTCAAAATTTATTGTTTCCTGAAGAATATGCAATTTAAAGGCAATGTACCTTAAAAACTTTCTCTGAACAGAATTTAACATTTTAACATATTTCTCATAATATGGATTCCAAACAACAGAACAATTTTCCAAAAGGGGTCTTACTAACGAAGTATACAATAGTTTTATTGAATTTACATTTTTAAAATCTTTGGTATTTCTTTTAATAAACCCTAAAACTCTAAGGGCTCTATTCTTGCAATATTCAATATGGGAAGAAAATGTAAGTTTATGATCAAATAAACCCCCAAATCTTTAATAGTATTTACGTGGCTTAAAGGCTTGCAATCCATTCTGTAAATATTTCTTTGTACTATTTTTAGTCTGTATTAAAAAAACTCCTATCATTTAAGTGTGTAGCAAATTATTCTTTTAATCTTTTACTGTGCTTTTTATTTTATTTATATATTTTTAAATTTAGACTTAGTGTATGACAAGTCTGATAAGCTATTTCTTTTCTTTGTAATGGCTTGAGTGATAAATAATGATTACTTTACTTTTTACTTTACTTTACTTTATGAGTTAAAAACTGGTATCATCGATTTTTTATTACTTGAATAAATCACTCAATTACCCATCACAAACATTGAGTGATAATGGTTTTTTTAATAATCGAGTATTCGAGTTGCTTTTGAGTTGCGCTTAACAATGAAAATTTTGTTTTTGAGACACCTTGTATATCAACTTATACTGTCAATAAACAAGTGTATCTAAATAAACATTTTTATTTGAAGTTTATTTTTGGATCTTGCACCATTGTGCCCAGAAAAAATTAGGCATTTATTCCAAGGGGTGTATCTGCTGGTCCATAAGGAATCACATTCCTTATATTTGTTTTTATTTTTTTTTTTTGACGTGGCTGTCAGAAAATTAAATTGCTTTGACAATATCAAAACATAATATTCTAGAAGGTAAAACTAGATTGTGTTGTTCAGTTTTTTTTTGGGCAGATGGTACAGGGGCAAAGTTATTTCTTGTATCAATGGAGCTGGGTCACCCTGTATATGTAAAAATAATATAAAAATAAACTAGAAAGATCCACATTTATTATTTTTAATTAAAAAAAATCATACATTAGTATGTGATGTTTAATTAGTTTGCTTCCTTAATATATCGAATTCTGTGTACTTAAGCCTACATTGCTTACAACAACTCTAATTAAAACTCTTTCTTGATAAAAAAATACATGGCATATTAAACAATGTCAATGGATTTAAAAAAAATTTAACATTTTAGGTAATTACTCCATTCTATATTATCTGGTTTTTTAATCCACCCTACAATATATCCTACCTAAAAAGCACAAGCAAATACAAATCCATTCAAAAAGAAATACCAATTACCAACATCTAGTCTCGCTGTTTATAAAATAAGCCCTAGTATTGCAGTTACACGCATCATAATAATAATAGCAGGTGAATCAGAACAGCTGCAAAAGAAAACTGAAAACAATGACTGTCCACCTTACAATGAACAGCAAATAGTGGGTGGATCCAAATTTCCTTAAGCAAATTAATACCTTTTAAAAATATAAATTAATAGGCATCCTTAATTAAATAGAGTTTAGAATTAATTTGTACAAATTTTCTAAAAACTGCGCAATATAATAGGTAAAAAATGAATTGTCAAATGTTAACATTACAGCAAATATAAGCGATAAATCAATACTTACTATTCAGGATTCATAGTTTTAACTGGTTATATTTATATAAATTATCTAAATAGTGTGGAATTAGTTTTATTGCACGTATTTTTAACTGCAAACACTGCAAAAATATTAAAATCAGAATTAAAAGTATACAAATTTGGGACTTTTACCATACAAAATGGAACTATAACAAATGATTGACGTAATTAAATGCCAATGTGGCAGGCGCATAAATGACAAGTGACACTGAGATTAGCGGGAGTTTTAAAACGACGTAATAATATAAGTATATATGTTTTTAAAACATAAGTATTTAATTTGGCCTGTGTATAAATATTTAGGTTATCTTAACTTTAAAACATATCAAAATAAAATAGATATGATTATTTTTATAACTTTTGAAATACAAATATACAAATATATCTAATAGAACAAAAATATGACCCTCTCCCTCTAGACAAAAACATGAGGCGCGTTCTGCAATTGCCTCTCAGATGCGAGGAGATTTTGTTGACGACATTTCAGATGAGACGAGACGTAGCGATCGGCAATTAACGAACGCAAATAAAATATCCAGATGAAAATACCTAACCTCGTTTTTTACTTTGCTGTTATTTATTGTTTGCTTATTATTTTTGATGGGTTCATAAAAAATTTTTAATTCCAAATTTTCTTGCACAATTGCTGCTTTAATTTTTCCCAACAGCAGCTTCTTAGTTCAACGAGCTTTCGAAAATGTTTATTTTCTTCCTTAGGTAACTAAATGCATTTTTAGAAGTTGGTAACATCAAAAACAAATGAGTTTAACAAAGTAGGTAACAGGATATTATTCAATGTTTTTTTTTAATTATATTCATTCTACTTAGTAATTAAGCCGATACATTAAAAAAAAATAATTGTTGTTAAATGCAAAGCTAGTACAGAAAGGTCCTTTTTGTTACCTACATTGTTAAACTTATTTATTTTTGATGTTACCAACTTCTGAAAAATGCATTTAGTTATTTCAGGAAGAAAATAAACTTTTCGAAAGCTCGTTCAACTAAGAATAAGTGTTTATATGTGCTATATTATATGTATATATATATATATATATATATATATATATATATATATATATATATATATATATATATATATATATATATATATATATACAGGGTGTTATGGAAATACTAATATATTGAAATGGGTGACTCCTGGGACAGTGTAGAGACACACTGAGTACTTTTTTGTTTAATTCAAACTTTTTTACAATTTGCTAAAATAAAGTAAATAAATTGTAACAAAAAAATATTTAAATAAAGGTCGATTTACCTTCAATACGGAATATGTTCAAAATGCCCTCCGTTTGATTCCAAACATGCATTTATTTTCCGCTGCATACTGTTTCTCACACGCGCAAAAATGTTTTCATTGTTTCTTATTTGCTGAGCCGCTAGTTCCACACGATTTCGCAACTGTTCTAAACTGTTAATGGGTTCACTATAAACAAACTCTTTCATAGTTCCCCACAAAAAAAAATCGCATGGATTTAGGTCGGGAGACCGACGAGGTCATCGAATAGGTCCACTGCGTCCAATCCACCTATCTCTAAAACTGTCATTTAAATATTCCGTGACTATTCTCGCGTTATGACAAGGTGCTCTATATTGAAGTAGCCACATTTGCCGTATAACGGCTAAAGGGACATCATCTAATAAATTGGGAAGGTCGTTCTGCAAAAAGCCAAATAACCTTCCCTATTTAGCCTTGCTGGCAAAATATGGGGACCTATTAGTTGATTGTCTATAATACCAGCCCAAACATTAATAGAAAATTTTTCTTGATGGTGCGTTTCGCGGAATGCGTGTGGATTTTCTACGCTCCAAATATGCGTATTGTGTTGATTAAACACACCATCGCGAATAAAACCGGCCTCATCGGTAAACAACACATTGCGAATCCAATTTGGTTCATTAGCAGTTTTTTTGCAAAAACCACCGACAGTAATTTCTACGCAAGGCGTAGTCTTCTGGTTTTAACGCTTGCACTTTTTGCACTTTTGCACGGATGTTGACGATCTTCATGTAATGTTCGCCACGTTATAAAGTTTGAAGCCCGACCGACTTGTGACGTTAATCGTCTAGTACTTATACTAGGATTATCACGAACATAATTTAAAAGTTCCTGCTCTGCGGCCAGTGTTTTTTCGATACGTCCTCGGCCTCTATCTGCATTTACACCTCGAAAGCTTCCCCGGTCTCGAAGTTGTTGAACTACAGACACGAAAGTTCTTTCACTAGGGGTGTTCCGATCTGGATATCGCTCTTGATATAGCAGCCTGGCTTGCCGAGCATTTTGCCTAGCTTCCCCATAACACAAAACCATGTCGGTCAACTCGATTGAATTTCGTTGCATTTTACGTAAATGAAAACAAGATGCAAAACTTAATAAACGCACAATTTGGTAAATTATTCGCAATATTATTTAAAACGCAAACCAGGGCAAGGGAATTTCGTCTTTCTGTAACCTTGCATAAGGAAGCATTCTTATTGGTCAGTTAAATCATGCCATTCTTCATGGCTTCCTTGGCAACAACTACGCGAATTTGCGATGTTCAGCTGGACAATTGTACTACATCTAGTACATTTAGTATATTTAGTTTTTTTTTATGTTTATGGCAGTCCATGTTAGTAGCACAAAAGCTAAGTACTAAGTACCGTGGGTGCCAGGTTTTTAGATGTTAAACCCATTTAACGACTGAATAATGTTATCCAGAGAGCACAACCATTTTATCGTAGATTTCAAAGCACACAATAGAGGACAATAATATACCGGCATAAAAAAAAGTTAACCAATTTTTATTATCTACTTATGAGCGGCGTAGGCGTTACATTAAATAATAACCTTAAGTAACAATTAGAGCTACAACAGCTTTTAGAAGGCTAGGATTTTTTTTTGGCTGGAAAGTACTTTTATTTTCACGAATACACTCTTTACACTTTCACCATAAACTTCCCTTCTCTTCCGTACCAATGAGATGTACAGTAATATAGCAACACAAAGTAATTGTTTCATGTTTTGTAACCGTACATCTGAAAAAGCCCCAAAATGTCCACTTCGGCTCCTTTATCCCTAAGGTATATTAAATATGCCGTCTACTTTTTATACGCACGGTAATAAGTTCCTAGACATCAATTTTATGAATTATCACAAGAAAAACAAACCCTGCATTTTGTAGTAAAAAATTTTGATTAAAAAACCTAATTAAATTGAAAGCACCTAGTTTAACCAAAAGAATTCGCTGTAAGTATCATTTTATCGCCCATAACCAGAACAACATGAGATAAAGAAAAAGGTTTAAAAAGAATTAAACTTACAAGTTTCAGTAAATTGATAAACCCAGTTACGTGCAAACTGCAAAAATGTTAGAATAAATTGCAATAAATTTTTGCAAAAACATCTAAACTGTAAAAACACCTGTGTTTGTGGCGCTGATCACGATTCTGAAAAAATTTTTTGTCGGAAACATTTGTTTCCGAGATATCCATCATTAAAGTTGGCATTTGAACTAACCTCATTTTCACTTTATTCCCCCATCTTTTGGCATACAATTCTTGATTTTAAGTTAAAGTGGTACACAATATTTGATTTTCACCTTTTAAAACCTCATTCTTCTACGTATTTTACACTTTTTTGAATTAAATTGCATAGCTTCGCTTTCAATCGTTTTTAATCGTAGCAGAATATGGTGGAGGCGTTGGAGCAGTGAATGCACGGTTGCAACGTTTTTAAAGGGACCTTTCCCAATTTATTTGATAAAAGGTGTAAAAAACATAGAAAAACGGGGTTTTAAAAGGTGAAAATCAAATATTGTGGGCCACTTTAGCTTTAAATCAAGAATTGTGTGCAAAAAGAAGGGGAAATAATGGTGAAAATAAGGTTAGTTTAAATGCCAACTTTGATGATGATTATCTCGGAAACCAAACATTTCCGACTAAAATTTCTTTCAGATTCGTGATCAGCGCCCCAAAAAAACACAACATACCAAATTTGCTTAAAATCGGAGTTGCGGACACTTTCTGTACAATTACCGTAGTTTTTTGTACATTTGTCTCATAGGGAATAATCTTTTGTACTCTTTTCTCGTGTGAACCACCTGTCGTCTGTCGGCTCTTAATTTTGATGAAAGAAAAGCGAAAAGTAACAAAAACTTTATTTAAAAACGCAGTAAAATTTGTTTTAATAGTGTTTTGCAATAAAAATACCGTTTTGTGTATTTTAATTCAATTCTTTGTGCGCATACGTGTCGCGTCGCAGTGTTTAAAAAGTTTCTAAAGTAATTAACCACCTAAAAAGTGTAATTGATTTGTGGAAAAAGTAATATTTACTTTCATTATACGCTGGAACAACCTAGTAGCGTAATAAAGGATAATTTGTGTAATCATGTAAGTTTTTCGTTTGATCGAATTGAAACAGCAAAATCCATAGATAAACTGGTAAAGAACAAAATAAATTTGGCAACTTTTCTCAAGCTCGTTGACGTAACCACGTGTTATAACTGCTTTCAGCTGTTTTTCACAGCGACAGAAGGTAAACATATGTATTTAAAGGGATTTAAAGAGCTGGTCAGTGGTGGGTTTGCTTTTTAAACGTAAAATTTTGGGGTTCATTATCACTGTTATTTATTTATGGTGATCCGCCATTTTAAATAATTTTTATTCAATTTATTTTGACACAAGGATTTTGGGGTTTAAATATATTAAAGTATTTCCATAACACCCTTATATATATATATATATATATATATATATATATATATATATATATATATATATATATATATATATATATATATATATATGTACAGTATAATTCAGTATCGGCAACAGTTGGCAATATCCACCAGATTTTTATGAAGAATATAATTGTACAAAAAACTCCAATAAACACATTTTTTGTGTTTTTTTAACGCGCTTTTTATATTTCTAAAGAAAACTAAAATTTGGAAAAAAATTTACTGCGACTATTATGCATAACATATGTATAATAATATTTTTTTACAGGGTGTTTTTTTCGGGTTTTAACTCCTTTAATTTCTCCCTTACCCTTTGTTTCAGGTGGCCGTTTTTTTCCACTACCTAACATTTTGCTCTATTACACTTTTATTTTCACTAATTAACTAATTTTTGAAAAAATCTTAAATTTTGGGACTCATTTATAAAAGTGTTATTGCATCATGACCTAAAGAATAAAAGATCATACGTATTTTAACAGGTTTCATACTAAATCATTTAAAGTAATCCTATTGAAGGGTTAAACCCTAAATGGTGGTGAATGAAATTTATTAAAAAACATTTTATAAGTAAATAAAATCAGGGTGTCCAGCGGTCTGGAAAACCGGGAAAACCTGTAAAAGTCAGGGAATTTGGTTGGTCAGGGAGAAGTCAGGGAAAAGTCAGTGAATTTTTTATTTCTTCTGGAATTTTAGGACAGAATTTATTTGGCCATCTTTTCGAGATACCACTATTTAAAATTTTGATCACAAGCGCTTAATAAAAATACAAAATATTTCTTTTCATTTATAAAAAGAAATTATTTCATTTAATACAAAAAAGTACATTTTTATGATACGGCACTGGTACAAATTTCAACGCACGAAGAGCGCATCGGCGATCAGCTGATCTGGCTGGTCGGTCGCTCCTGGCGCTGTTTTGTTGTTTGTCTCCCACGCGCCACGTGTTTCAGATTTGTAGCGAATGCGCTTGCGAGCTTGCCGCTTGAACCTCAACCGTTAAATCGCTTCGCTTACTTCGCGGAATAAGTTTGTTTATTGATTACAGTTTCGGTTTTTGACTATTTCTCTTTATAAAGTGCTTTGTTTGTGATATTTGCTTATTTTATTCAGGTAAACAACTTTAGTATATGTTATAAGTTAATAAATTCTAAGAAAATTGTTTTATATTATTTTATCAGAATATTATTGATTAATAAAATTGTTAAAAAATTTTGAACATTGGTTCTTTATTACTTTAGGGCAACAAGAATTAACTTAGGAATAGAGTAAATCATAAAAGTAGGCTTATTAAAATCTTGTGGTACTAAAATACTATAACTTACGATGGTACCTACTCTAGCTTTCTTATCGTCTGTTCTCTATATAGAGCGTGTCCACTTAAGTTCGCAGCATATGAAAACATTTTAATTTTTTTATTGTACTAAGTACCTTAAAAATATATCTATTATACCGTTATTTACTAAATAAATCTACCTTTAAATATCTAAAATACTATTATTTAGTTAATAATTGTATATAAGCATAAAGTAACATACCTACGGATAAGAGAAACCATGGCATGCTAAAATTTTCGTACCGCTTTTGCGGCAGGCTTGTCATTTTTCCAGTTTACACTTTAAATGCGTCGGTCGAAGCCTCGCCTCGTGTAACATCAGCGGGGGAGACACGTAAGCTTACTGAAATGACTAACTGGCGGTATTTCAACGAGAAACGAATAAAATTATATTGGGAGTTTTCGCATGACCTGTTCTTAAATCGGCTATTCCATGATAACTCTTATAATTTCCTTACTCTATGATATAAGATATTTTTAGGGTATTTAGTAAAATAAAATTTGTGTTTTTCATAAAAAAGTTTTCCATATGCTATAAACTTAGGTGGACACGCAAACAAGCTGTATATAGAGAACAAACGATAAGAAAGCTAGAGTACCATCGTATGTTAGTAAAACTAGATTTTAATTACCCTACTTTTATTTTAGTGTCGGTGCTTCACGATGACGACAAAAAAACCCAATTTAATCCATTATGGCTTCAGTTAAAAGAATTTGAGTGGGTACAACCTGATGAACAATAATATAATATAAATATTCAGCCTGGTGTATGCTTTGTAAAACTAAGTTTTCCCTAAGCAATATGAGTAAAAAAGCTTTAGTAAGTCACAAGGAAGGAAAGAAACACAAAACTTGTGAGGAAAATAAAAACAAATCCTTGAAAATCACTGAATTCATGCAACAAGGGTCAATACAGAAAAAAAATTAGAAATATAACAGGAAAAGAGCACGCCCTTGGAACACACAAAAGGGTGTAGTTCGGTAGCAGTCCAGACATCTTGCGAGATACAAACGTCAACGGGGAAACTTAATAATTTTTTAATAAGTGAAAATGTGACTAAAGCTGAAATACTATGGTCGTTACAATGTGTTATGACTCACAGTTCATTAAGAGCAGCTGGAAATAGCACCACTCTTTTCTCAAAAATGTTTCCAGATAGTCAAATAGCAAAAAATATGAAATTGCAGAAGTCTAAAATATGTTACTTAATTACTCATTGTATTTCTCCATTTTTTAAAAAGAAATTAGATGATCTTTTAATAAACGCAGATTTCATTGTTGTGGGATTTGATGAAAGTTTTAATAAAATATCTCAAAAGCAATAAATGGACATATTAGTTAGATTTTGGAATTCAGATACAAATGCTGTAGTATCAAGATATTTTACCTCAATTTTTTTGGGACATACAACTAAACAAGATATCCTTACTGCGTTTAAGGAAGGAGTAACGAAAAACACCTTTCCAAAGTAATTCAAGTGTCTATGGATGGTCCAAATGTTAACAAAGCATTTATAAAAGATTTAAAATTGGATCTGAAAGAAACATATCCAGAAAATCATGAACTTCTGGATATAGGAAGTTGCGGATTACATACTCTCCACTGTGCATTTAAATGTGGAATTAAAAGTACAGGATGGGACATAGTAAGCTTTTTAAGATCTCTATATAACTTATTTAAAAACGTTTCTGCCCGACGGGCGGATTATACTTCTGCAACAGGATCTTCTACATTTCCTTTAAAATTTTGTGCCATTAGATGGTTAGAAAATAGCAAAGCTGCAGAAAGGGCTTCATACATGTTACCTTATATTAAAAAATATGTTGAATATGCTGAGAAGAAGAAAATGGAACCCACGTGTGACTCATATAAAGTTGTTAAGCAAGGAATAAATAATACATTAATATCAGCTAAACTAGCCTTTTTCCAAAGCAATGCCTTAGAAAACGAGAAATTTTTTAGAGACTTTCAATCCAATGAGCCTATGGCTCCATTTTTATATGGGGAGCTTTCTGTTTTGGTTAAAAATGCAATGAGGAAAGTTGTCAAACCTGAATTTCTTGAAAAAGTTCGTCTAAATATTGATGTTAATTTAAATGAGAACCTGTTACCATCAGATTCAATTTTTCTCAATTACAGCGTAAAAGATGCTTTGAAAAAAGCAAAAAGGCACGTCAAAAGGATATTTTATTGTTTAAAAATGATTGCAAAAAGTACTACCAAAGTTTTATTAAGAAATTAATGGAAAGAAGTCCTCTCAACTACCCGCTTACAAAATCTTTACAATGTTTTGACCCAGTTCAAGCATCTGATCCTCTTAAAGCTGAAAAAAATTAGCCAAAACATTGGAAATATTTGTAGCCCATAAAATTATAAGTGGTATACAAGCTGATAAAATTGACCACGAATTTAAAACAGTTTGTAACCGAAATGCTTCCCAGATGAAACATTTTAAAAGGCAAGAAAGCAAATTAAGTGATTATTGGTTTAACCTTACAGGAAAAGAATATCCTGATTTGGAAGCTTTTTGAAAATTATATTTATACTTTCCCATGGAAATGCGGCATTGGAAAGGGGATTTTCAATAAATAAGGATTGTTTAGTGGAAAATTTACTAGAACCCTCCTTAATTGCACAAAGGATAATATATGATTCCATATTAGAATTAAAAGGACTAGAAAATATTACAATTTAAAAGGAGCTCGTTTTAAGTGCCCGAAATGCGCATTCAAGATATAAGGAGGCTTTAGAGCAAAAGAAAATAGAAGATTATGAAAAGCAGAAAAAACGTGAAGAAAAACGCAAATCTGAGCTAATTATCAAAGAATTGGAAAGTAAAAAGCTAAAAATTATGGAGGAAGCAAACAAAGAGGTTTCATATATTGAAGACAAAATAACAGAGTTAAAATCTTAAAAGACATTTTGAGAAAAACTAGTTTTGATTTTCTTTAATATTTTAGAAATTGAAAGTTAGACAGAAAATTTAGTTTTGTTAACAGAACAGAAATATAGGTAATGTAAAAATAGAAATTTGGTTTTTCTGGAAAAATCCAAGTAAACTTTCTGGAAAACCTGGAAAAGTCAGGGAATTTGCTTTTGAGAAATCGCTGGACACCCTGTAAAATATGCTTAAAGTACATTTCTGTATAACGTATAAAGCTATACAACGTTCCTATTAAAAAATAATAATAATAAAAAATAAACCATTTTTAACCCCAAATAATTATCTATTACAACGATATACATCAACCCATAATGGACGCCGATGAATTAAATAATCTTATAATACTGCTTTTCTGTATAAATAACTATTACCCTTTTATTTCACATTGTTGCCAAATACTAGGCACCAGCATCACGAAAATCAGACGTAAAGGACGCCTGGTAATCGACATACTGTAAAAAAATATAGTCATCAGGTTTATACAGGAGCTAGCGCCCTGCCGCCTACTGGAGAGTCCGCTGAACTAAAAATATACAGAAATATACGAAATTTACATATTTTACTACCCTGAGAGCGTCCAGCCTAAACTTTGCCAGCGCTCTAATGGGATTCCCACTAGGCTTATAGTACAGGAAAACTTCCGGGCGTCCGTATACAGACACTTCGAAGCAGTGGACGCTCGGAAGATAGGTATTTCAGAATGTATGGACGCTTGGAGGATAGTGAGATGTATATATATATATAACTGAGATTAATTTATTCTTGGGTATAGGTTTATATATTAGTATATTAAGTAAAACGCTTTGATTTGACGTTTCGCCCCATATACTGGGCTTTTTCAAAAAAATTTTTTATTCAGTACTTTTAACCTAAAAAACAGAAAAAAACATGCTTACATTGTATACTAGTTGTTAAAATTTCATTAAAACACGAAAACACATAACTCCACAAAAACACTACTTAAAACTATTCAAAAAATTTTTTTCCAAACAATTACGTAAATTTTTTTATAATACAATAATAAAAAAAAATGTTATTGTTTTCTGTAGTCTGTATGTCGATTACCAGGCGTCCTTTACGTCTGATTTTCGTGATGCTGGTGCCTAGTATTTGGCAACAATGTGAAATAAAAGGGTAATAGTTATTTATACAGAAAAGCAGTATTATAAGATTATTTAATTCATCGGCGTCCATTATGGGTTGATGTATATCGTTGTAATAGATAATTATTTGGGGTTAAAAATGATTTATTTTTTATCATTATTATTTTTTTAATAGGAACGTTGTATAGCTTTATACGTTATACAGAAATGTACTTTAAGCATATTTTACAGGGTGTCCAGCGATTTCTCAAAAGCAAATTCCCTGACTTTTCCAGGTTTTCCAGAAAGTTTACTTTACTATATATATATATATATATATATATATATATATATATATATATATATATATATATATATATATATATATATATATATATATATATATATATATATATATGTATATATATATATATATATATATATATATATATATATATATATATATATATATATATATATATATATATATATATATATATTGGTTCTAATTGAAAATTAAAGAATGTCTTTAGTTTTTCATATAATAAACCCTAGTTTCCTATATAGATGTATGTCCAGAAGTGCTTCCTTACCGAGATACTGGGTGGTAAACTTCTAAGAATAAAAACTGTTTTTTACCGTATTCTCAACATCACTCGAGATATCTTTATGAAAATTGTTACATGTCTTTGAAGCATCGAAAGGCAATTCCTGATATTAAAAGGGTTTTTTAATTTGCACCAGTGGCGTCTGTACGGGGGTGTACCATTAATTATTTTAAAAAAAATGGTACGCCACTGCTTTTTGTGCAAATAAAAATTACGCGTAATATTCCCATTTTTTTAGAGCAAATTCGATCCCTTGACTTTTTTTCTTACGAGGCACACCGTTTTGACGTAAAAAAATAAAAACCATTTCAATGCCGGAAATAGTCATCATTTCAGAAAATAATAACAATAATTTAAACTATAGCAGATGCTCAAAATGTTGGCCTTATATTTCCATGCATAAATTAAGTCTTCTTAGAAAGGACTGACGAACTCTAAAGAATATCCCTGTTTCCGTCTGATAGTTTCACAGTTGTCAGTTATTCTCTGCCTAAGTTGTTTAACGTTATTCACTAGAGTCTTGTATACAAGGTCTTTAAGATATCCCCAAAAAAATAAATCCATCGGATTCATGTCCGGTGACCTGGGAGGTCATTCCACAAATCCCCTACGACCCATCCATCGGTTAGTAAAAAGTTTATCAAGATATTCTCTAACTTGAATTGCAAAATAAGGTGGTGCGCCATCTTGCAGCAACCACATTGAATTGCGTACCTGAAGCGGAATATCTTCTAGGAGAAGGAGTAAATTATTTCTTAAAAAATCTAAATAAATTTCGCCAGAAAGTCGATTGGGGAAAAAATGGGGTCCAATCAAATGATCTTCTACTATCCCAGCCCATACGTTCACAGAAAATCTATCTTGAAATCCGCGTTCGGTTATTGCATGGGGGTTTTCATCATTCCAGTAGTGGAGGTTGTGTAAATTAATAGGACCTTTACGAGCAAATCCAGCTTCATTCGTAAACAAAACGTTAAATAAAAAGTTTTCATCGGTGTTATGTTGATTTCGAATATGGACACACATGTTCATACGACGTTCGTAGTCTGCTGGTAATAACGCTTGAACTTTTTGGTAATGATATGGGTGAAGTTTCTGCTCACACAAGACTTCATAAACAGAACTTTTCGGAATAGTTTCTTTTGCACCGACTTTCCTTACACTGTTCCCCGGGTTATTTTCAATATTATTTAAAATGCGTATTTCTGCTGCCACAGTACGTGTTCTTCTTGGTCGCCCTGCCTCACGTCGACTTATAGTAGGAACAGTTTAAAAACGCAAATTCGGCACCCTTTGAAAATAATAAAAAAAACATAAATAAATAATAGTTTAAAAAACTAAAAAACACGCTTTTATATGCAACCGTACTAAAAATTAGAAAATAATTTTTCATTACAAAGAGTTTTTATTACAGTAATAAAAGGTCAAACAATGAATCATAATTATATACCTCAAAATAGAATTATAATAAAATTTAAGATAATAACAGGATAATTCACTTCAGAGTAAAAAGCGTGGGGTGCATTTTACTATTTTTTCATAACTTTTCCCTCATAGATATTTACAAATGAAATAATTATAACATTTAATATATTAAGCACCCCACGCTTTTATTCTGAAGTGAATTAGTCTGTTATTATCTTAAATTTTATTATAATTCTATTTTGAGGTATATAATTATGATTCATTGTTTGACCTTTTATTACTGTAATACAAACTCTTTGTAATGAAAAATTATTTTCTAATTTTTAGTTCGGTTGCAATTTAAAGCGTGTTTTTAGTTTTTTTAAACTATTATTTATTTTTCATTTTTAGTTCGATATATCAATTAGTTTTCTGCGGACATGTGATATTGAAATGTTTCACGAACTATTTCGTAATCTAATCATTTCATTTAAAGCTTCACTGTTGCATGGGGTTTCAGAACGCAACTAGTCCGAACAAGTTTCTGTCAGCCTTATGCTGAGAGTACGTCCGAAACTGCACGCATGCTCAGATCGCGCACTAGCTCTTTCTCTGTTACTCTCCTATAGAAAATCTATAAAGGAATTTATTTATCCTGGCAATCCTAATCAGGAAATGGGACACTGTTTGCAGATTATTGCATTGTCATGGGTCCTTGATACGTGTGCAAAGTTTTCGAATCGCTGGAAGTTGGTGAAAATTAAGCTTAAAGATTCCGTTACATACATACATACATATAACC
The DNA here is from genome assembly GCA_014170235.1 of Listronotus bonariensis. NCBI lineage: Eukaryota > Metazoa > Arthropoda > Insecta > Coleoptera > Curculionidae > Listronotus > Listronotus bonariensis. Next base: position 35,377 of record JACEGR010001451.1, read on the forward strand.
CAAGTTAATAAAAGCGTGTTAAAAAGGCCGCCTGCAAATTCCCATAAATAAGGCGGCTTGGTCAGTGTTTGCCACGCTGTCTAACATTTATTTATAATAGTATAATAGAAATTAAAGTTGATAATCTCAATAAACAAATTATTTTATTTTAGGATTTTTATATAAATAAAGTACTTAACATGCCGAGGTGAAGGTGGTAATATTCAAATACTATCATCTTCCGTATCACTTTGGTCTACTGAGATTATTAACGGCCTTATATTAGGACCTTTATTTTAAAAGTTCTTCTCCTCCTTTATCACGTGCTTTATTCACCCAGGTCAGTATTTGTCTACTTTTTTAACCCCTTGTTTTATTAGTTTTAACACATTTTCACCAAATTTGGGGTCGGTATTATTTTTACGGACATAGTTCTTCCAATAATGCCACATGTGTTCTATAGGATTGAACACACAATAATACGGTGGTAAACGCAATACCGTATGACCATGAAGTGTGGCCAAATGGTCAATGTAATATGTCTTAAAAAAATATATTTCTCTTATAATTTTTAAAAGACTATCCTTAGTTTTGCAATCTGGAGGAATCGGACCGATATTTTCTTGGAAAATTTTCTTAATATCAACTTTTTGTCTTTTGATTTAGTTGCTTTTTCTGTACTTGTTTTGAGTGATATGGAGCGTTATCAAGAACTATAACACTTTGCGGTTGTAAATTTGGGATTAGGTTGTTTACAAACCATTGTTTAAAAAGTGCAGAATCCATATCTTGATGATAGTCAGCGCTAGATTTTGAAATGTTTTGGGCTGATACCATTAACCTGTTTTTAACAAAACCATTTTCGTCCCCTGCATGAACGATAATAATTATCTTATACAGGGTGATTCACGGTCGATGGTAAGTTAGACGTTTATGGAAAACGGAACGTAGAATCTTTCTGAAAATTTAGCATCGTACATATTCTAACCTGTTCTATCGATCTAAAATATTTTCAGCATTGCGACGTTGCCGCTTCTATCAAAAAGTCCTATAAACTTTATTTTTTAAATGGAACAATGGTTAATATTGTCCTATACTTATCTCTATTGGTTTTCGAGATAAAAAATAATTTGTGTTAAATGTGGTCCAAAACATGGCCCTAATTAAACTTAAGTAAATTGGTGCTCTCAATTCATAAAAAGTTGAGGTTTTGGTGGTAGTTTAGACAGACACAATGTATTTAATTTACACCGAGAAATCGACTCTATATCATACAGGGCGTTCTGAAATTAGTATTATTTCCGTTATTCTTTAAAAAGGTCAAAAGATCATTTTTTTAAATGAAACCCCTGTATATTACTCAATAAAATAAAAGATGAGAAAGAACGCTTTAAGATGACATATCATGTTCCTATACCTAAATCATAAAGTTTCCTTAATAAAGCCGCTTTTTGTAAAAAAATATTTTTAAAGAATTTAATTTTAAGTAACCATGGAAATATCAAGCTTCTGACAGTTTGGTGATTTTTATAAGTAACTTATAAACAGTTATTAACGGTGTTTAAAAAAATCTTTTAAAATAAACGCAATTCAATCAAATAATCAATAATTATTCAAGCGAAGTTCTTATAAAATTATTTATTTTACACGCACAGTGTGATCAAATCATTGCCAGAAGTTGCAGAAAATTTAACCAAATGTATCCTAAATTAACACAAATGAATGAGAGGAAGTTTGTACGACTACAACATAATTTCATTAACTATGGGCCAAATTTAAAAGCGCCTCCAACATTACCAAAACCTGTTCCTTTAAATGAATACAATATTGTTAACGTTTTGGCATATTTTTATGCATATCCAGAAGCTTTAATTCGTAGTGCAGAAAAGGATTGAACTTCGTTTGAATAATCAATATTTGCGTTCATTTTGGAAGATTATTTTAAACACCGTCAATATCTGTTTATAAGTAACTTATAAAAGTTACCAAACTGTTATAAGCTTAATATTTCCATGGTTACTTAAAATTAAATTCTTTAAAAATATTTTTTTACAAAAAGCGGCTTTATTAAGGAAACTTTATGATTTAGGTATAGGAACATGATATGTCATCTTAAAGCGTTCTTTCTTATCTTTTATTTTATTGAGTAATATACAGGGGGTTTCATTTGAAAAAATGATCTTTTGACCTTTTTAAGAATAACGGAAATAATACTAATTTCAGAACGCCCTGTATGGTATGGAGTCGATTTCTCGGTGTAAATTAAATACACTGTGTCTGTCTAAACTACCATCAAAACCTCAACTTTTTATGAATTGAGAGCACCAATTTACTTAAGTTTAATTAGGGCCATGTTTTGGACCACATTTAACACAAATTATTTTTTATCTCGAAAACCAATAGAGATAGGTATAGGATAATATTAACAAAAAGTATTATAATTAAAAGGCGAATATAAAACCTTGTTAATATAGGGGTGTTCCATTTAAAAAAATAAAGTTTATAGGACTTTTTGATAGAAGCGGCAACGTCGCAATGCTGAAAATATTTTAGATCGATAGAACAGGTTAGAATATGTACGATGCTAAATTTTCAGAAAAATTCTACGTTCCGTTTTCCATAAACGTCTAACCTACCATCGACCGTGAATCACCCTGTATATTACATATTATATTATTAATAAAGGCGGTACATCCAGTGTTGTTTTTCCAGTCCTGTGCATCCATCCCTTGCCTTTAATCTCGTGCGTATCGTACCACGTTTCATCTAAATAAACAATTGGCTTGCCCTCGCTGCGGTATTTGGCGATACTGTAAAGGTATTCTTTTCTGTACTTAACTATTATTGAAGATTCCAAAATTTTTTTGGCTTCTATCCATTTTTTTATATCGGAGATTACGTTCTTAAAGTACTTTTAGAGTTGTTAATGATTTATAGGGAAGGTTAAGTTTTTTCTTTCTTACTTCAGCTAAAATGTTACTTGCAGTAGGAGATATATTTTTCTTATAAAAATTATAAACTATATTTTTAATTTCCATTTTTACGCCTATTTGCACTTTTTAAGCATGGGTCGATTTTTTTCTGCATTTATACTATACTACATTATAATTTTTTGCCTATTTTCCGGCATCCTTTTCAGAATGAATTAAAGGTGTTTTCTACTAAAGTGCTCGCCAAAAAAATCGGGACAACTAATTTTTAGCACCATATTTAACTTGTAGTAACTTTTGAAATAAAATATATTTTTAGCTGCGGATTTCGGTTTGCTAAAGCCCATTTCGTGTAGATGACATGGCGCAAAATGATTTTTGAAAAATAATCAAATGTTCATGGTATACAGGGTGGTCAATGAACAGATGCAAAATTAAAAAAGTTTAGAGGTGTGTGATTCCGGTAATATTTTTTTCGCATTTAATTATAGGTCATTAGTAAAGTAATATCAATATCTCTAGACGTTTTTGCCAGTTTTTTGATTACAGCCATTTAGCCCCAGAGACACTACTAAACAAAAAATGTGTCAAAACTTTGCTACCAATATCTTTAAAACGCTGTAACTTAAAAACGGCTTTACCGATTTCGACCAGGTTTTCACATTCTGAAAGCTTATTTTCTAGTTCTTTTTATTACCTAACCACTTTATTGGTAAATGGCCATTTCTATAAAATACAGGGGTCAAACAAAAGTAAAGATAAAATTGCACAAAATATGGCTATTATTCGTTTTAAGCTATGACAATTGGGCTGTACGTTGTTGTTTGGTTTGAAATTTGGTCAATATGCAGCTTCGGTCAATACCTCTGGACGGTTTTTTACTTTTTCGATTAATGGCTTTTGGCCACAGATACGCTAGCAGGCAGATCCATTGTCCTAAAATGTGTCTTTTGTGGATTTTTTGATGTGATCTGGAAATTTTAAGTTAATTACTACCTAATGATGTTTTTTTTGTACAGGGTAATCAAACAAAACTGACTCTTTCATTATACAGGGTGTTTTAGATTTTAATAGGAAAAATTTAATAGACGATAGAACATGAAAAAATAAAAAAGTCTATATAAACATGTATGTTTTGAAGCTTTGTTCTCGAGATACAGGGTGTTAAAGTTTTGGAAAAAAATAGTTTTTATTCATAGCTCAAAAATCCTTTGGCTGATTTTCCTTAAACTTGACAGGTTCATTCACACACAAATCCCTGTACCTATTCGCATTCATAGTCTCACCTATCAAAATACCCATTTCTGTTCTTCCATTACTCATGATACCACCCCATACAGTAACACCACCCCCACCAAACGCAACCCTTGCTTCCATATTCTCCTCACGGTACCTTTCATTCCTCTCCCTCCAAACTAAGATTCGTCCATCAGATGCATGCAAATTAAATTTACTTTCATCCATTTGTATGTGTAAATCAACAATTATTATTTAAAAAAACATGAAAACATTAAATGTATATTTTAGGAGGCCACTAAAGAACAGGATTTTTTATTATTTTGTGTTCTCGAAAACGAAACAAAATACGAAAAAACATTTAAAAACAAAAAGTTGTATTTTTCTTGATTTTTTCTATAGGGCCAAGCAATAAAGTATTAGTTTTTATTTTTTTCTCGAAAACAACAACAAGATACGAAAAATTAACAAGAAACAAAAAGTTGTATTTTTAAATGCTTAATCTAAAAAAATATAAAATTTAAAAAGCAGTGGCGTACCATTATTTTTCCATCTTTACTAATTAGATTGCCCTCTGGGACGTCACTGCAATAATTACGGTAAATCTCATTACATCAAATGATACCTCTTATCATAAGAAACAAACCTGTCAAGTTTAAGGAAAATCGGCCAAGGGATTTTGAGCTAAGAATAAAAACTATTTTTTTCCAAAACTTTAACACCCTGTATCTCGAGAACGAAGCTTCAAAACATACATGTTTATATAGACTTTTTTATTTTTTCATGTTTTATCGTCTACTAAATTTTCCCGATTAAAATCTAAAACACCCTGTATAATGAAAGAGTCAGTTTTGTTTGATTACCCTGTACGAAAAAAAATCATTAAGTAGTAATTAATTTAAAATTTCCAGATCACATCAAAAAATCCACCTAAGACACATTTTAGGACAATGGATCTGCCTGGTAGCGTATCTGTGACCAAAAGGCACTAATTGAAAAAGTAAAAACCGTCCAGAGGTATTGACCGAAGCTGCATATTGACCAAACATAGGAATCAATTCCTATGTGACCAAATTTCGAACCAAACAACAACGTACAGCCCAATTGTCATAGCTTAAAACGAATAATAGCCATATTTTGTGCAATTTTATCTTTACTTTTGTTTGACCCCTGTATTTTATAGAAATAGCCATTTACCAACAAAGTGGTTAGCTAATAAAAAAGAACCAGAAAATAAGCTTTCAGAATGTGAAAACCTGGTCGAAATCGGTAAAGCCGTTTTTAAGTTACAGCGTTTTAAAGATATTTGTAGCAAAGTTTTAACACATTTTTTGTTTAGTAGTGTCTCTGGGGCTAAAGGGCTGTAATCAAAAAACTGGAAAAAATGTCTGGAGATATTGATGTTACTTTACTAATGACCTATAATTAAATGCGAAAAAAAAATGATTACCGGAATCATACACCTCTAAACTTTTTGTAATTTTGCATCTGTTCATTGACCACCCTGTATACCATGAACATTTGATTATTTTTCAAAAATCATTTTGCGCCATGTCATCTAGTGTGCAATGGGCATTAACATACCGAAATCCGCAGCTTAAAATATTTTTTATTTCCAAAGTTACTACAAGTTAAATATGGTGCTAAAAATTGCTTGTCCCGATTTTTTTGCCGAGCACTTTATATAAAATATTTTGTTTCATATCGTAAATCCGGACTTTTTGCTATATATTCGGGACGGATGGCAACCCTAGTACTGCTACACAGGTGAATTCAAGGCAATGAAAATGCATATTTCTTAGCCTGGAAGAATCTCATACCTATGTTAATTTTTACATCTCCTGACCCTCTGTGGAATACCATAAACCTTGGCTTAATATAACTAGAAAACAATAATTACATTTACAGGAAAAATATAGTTGCTAATCCTGATCCTCCATGAACATAAATTCAATATTACAAAGTACAGAGTGGCTTTCCGAGTGGCTTTCCAGTGACGCAAATGGAGCGCTCCCGAGTAGCTCAGGAGCATTTCGTTCTACTTTATGGCGTTCCAGTGACGGAAAGTGTTATGCACCTGAGCTACTCCGTTTTCCTTTCCCCTTGCCCTTCATGCACCAACCCCTCTTTTGGTTTTTGTGCTTCAAACGTGTTTTTTTATGGTTAAGGATGGATTTTTCAAAATTATTTGTTAAAAATGGAATTAGATATTAAAAAGGAATTATTATTATAAAGCCAAGCAAGGTTAAAAACAACGAAATTTTAAAATTTCTTAAAGTATCACTCATTCCTTGTCTAAGGATGCGTTCCAGTGACTAACTTTTTAGAGCAGTTCAAGAGCTTCAAGACCTGGAGCGTGAAGCACAAAAATTTTCGTCACTGAAAAGCCACCCAGTGACGCAAATAAAGCGCTCCCGAGTAGCTCAGGAGCATTTCGTTCTACTTTATGGCGTGCCAGTGACGGAAAGTGTTATGCACCTGAGCTACTCCGTTTTTCTTGCCCCTTGCCCCTCATGCACCAACCCCTCTTTTGGTTTTTGTGCTTCAAACGTGTTTTTATGGTTAAGGATAGATTTTTAAAATTATTCATTTAAAGTGGAATTAGATATTAAAGAGAGATTATAATTATAAAGCCAAGAACGGTTAAAAACAACGAAATATTAAAATTTCGTAAAGTATCTCTCTTTCCTTGTCTAAGGATGCGTTCCAGTGACTAACTTTTTAGAGTAGTTCAAGCGCTTCAAGCCCTGGAGCGTGAAGCACAAAAATTTTCGTCACTGGAAAAGGGCTCTGGGTAACAATAATACACATAATCAGAGGCGCTTTTAGATATTTGCCGCCCGTAAGCTATTAATTTTTGCCGCCCCTATTTTTTCCTTTTTTATTCAAACATAATTTTAAAGAGCAAAAAAAGGTCCTCACTTTCATTTCTACGTACAAAATGGAAATCGAAATCAAATTTATAAAGTAGAAAAGTACAAAATCTGAAATCTGCCGCCCTAGGCTCCAGCCTACTCAGCCTTCTGGTAAATGTGCCACTGCACATAATTTTATTCCATAAAATGTGTTCCCCAAATTATTTAATTTATCGGAATGTCACTGACTCTTTTATAAAAGACGCACGTGCATCAAGCGGCATATCATAAAGGAAAGTTAGCAAAGGCGGCCGCGAAGAAAGCCATGCCGATTTAATTGCTTACAACTTTTTGCGCTTTTTTTTCTTTTCAAAGAGTACCGAATTTGCGTTTTTAAACTGTTCTTCTATAAATGATTTAATTTAAAATAATGGAAGACAAAATATATAAATTGGACTAAAAAATAAATTACCTACTATAGTAACAGCTTTTGAATAACTTTATTCACATGCAGTGCCGGATTAAAACTTCGTGATGCCCTAAGCACACGACCTCTGTGGAGCTCCCTATACTACAGAAGGAAATTTTTTAAGGACCAATGAAAAAGAATTACAAAGTGAAGGACTATTTCTTACCTGAATTCTTTTAAGAGCAAAAAAATAAAAAAATGTCTTTACCTTTCTCAAAAACAAAAATATGACACTTAAACGGACGTTTCTACAATTTTCTTTCTTTTCTAATCTTTAGTGCCTCCTTTGTGGTGCCCCACAGAACGTGATGCCCTAAGCAATTGCTTAATTTGCTTATAGGGTTAATCCGGAACTCTTCACATGACCCATAGAAATGACAACTAAATTTAATACTCTGTAGTTAAATATTTTTTGTGAATACGCGATATTGTCTCACTAGCTAATATTGGCCATGTTGATTTTTTATTTTTTTTTACAGGTTGTCGCAACTCTAGTTATAATTGAAAGAACTTTGCCCCTGTACAAGATATAAAAACAAACCTAATATAAAAAGTATTTATTAAGAGACACTTATTTTATTAACTGTATTAGTTAATATACAAGGTGTCTCAAAAACAGATTTTTCTGTCAGTGTCAGAGTGACAAATAATATGATAATATTTAATTAATTACCTACTTTTGTAAGAACACTACTAAAAGATCGGTTAGCTATTTAGTTTATTTTAGATACATATTTACTAACTTAACTCAAAAAGCAGCCATAATTAACAAATTGTGTTTTTAGGGCAAGTATGTAAATACTAAGGAGACCTTGAAGAAGGAGTGTAATCGACATGCTTTCAAAACGGGCTTGATTTTTTGTCTAAATTATAGTTCTAAATATGTCACTAGAGGGTACTGTGGTCAATCGGGATCTTTCTGGGGTTGTTGCTTATGTTGCATATGTACAAAAAATAGTACAAAAAGTAAAATATAAAATTTCAATAATTTTTAAATACGACGCTATAGGGAACACTACCCAATTTTTATGAGTTTGTATTTAACAAAAATATGATATTTTGAAAGAATTACGTAATGGGTGCCCAAATTCCCAAGATCGCCATTATTTTAATTTTATTATATGCATTTTTCGGTTGAATAAAAAAGTATTATTATTTTAATTTAGCTTCAGCTCTCATTTCCCTGAAGGAGGAACAATTCCTTAAATATTTTAGATAATAAAAATAGGAATAGGAATTTTGAACTGTGTCATTGTAATATCAAAAAAAAAAAAAAAAAAAAAAAATAGAATTTTTTACTTTATCTTTAATTTTTATAAATTGTCGTTTACATTTTTGGAAGTTAAACTTTTGTTTAGTTTTTGTATATAATTGTCGATTTAAAAATTTTGCTTGTCTCTTAAGATACAAGTAGAGTTTAAAACTAAAGGTTTGACTTGTTGCTTTAAAATACACAAAATGAGTTTTGCAATGTTGCGAATACTTATTTGTTAAACATAAAAAAACCCTGAGTTCCATTAAACAGTTCACTTTATATATAAAACAATAATTGCTATTGTCACAAGGCTTTGTATACAACAATAAACAAGAATATTTAACTTTTGTGTAGAACTTATAAGCTAAGTATACACGTCGTGCAAGCTTGATTCCTTCCACTGAGTTTTAGTGCGGTGAACACTAGCAGGTAGCGATTAGACAAAAAAATATTTAAGTCTCGCCCACTGCTTAAATGTAGTAAATAATAAAATTTACTTTTAAGCAAGGACGCTAGGATCCGCTCACCTGTACTAAAAAATTGTCAAGGTGGTTAGATAAGAAATAAAGTTATGAATAAAATATTGTACATTAGGTACGCTCGATATACGCTTTTCTTGAACTTCAGGAAATCATATTATTTTTTATTTATGAACCCTAACAGTACAGAGTTTTTCAATAAAAAGTTTCCAACAAAGGTTTTTAGGATTCGTTAGTGGTGTAATTAGCCAGCAAAAACTTGGGTAATCTAAAACAGTAAATGAAAATTAGTTACATATACGTGCCTTCGAAAGTTTTTACCAAATGAGAAACTTTTTATTTATTTACTTTACGAAAAAAAATGCCTTTTTAAAAAAGTCCTGCTTGATAAGAAAATACATTCCCACAAAAATAATTGTATGTTGGATGTACAGGGTGGCTTAAAGAAGTGGTGTTACCAAATTAATATACACCGTATATCCTAGCTACGGCACGAAACTTTAAAGGGTGATTTTATGAAGAAAAGTTTCTATAAACATATGTCCGGAATTGCCTGAAATACAGGGCGTTAAAGTTTAAAAAAAACGATATTTTATAAATATATTAAATACCCTTTAATCGACTGGATTCAAATCAGATTGGAATCAGAGAAACATTTTGGTGTATTTATTTAATGAAATCAAGCGCTTGTAAAGTTTTACCTAGATTAACTTTATTGGATCCAGTAGCGTCTCAGTGGGCACAACAGCCAATATTATTGAGAGAAAAGGTTCGCCACTGGCTTTTTATGTAGTTTGTATATTTTTTTCTATAAAGCAAATAAAAATACAAATTTTTAGTGTTGTACATTTTTTTTGTATGTGGTTTCGTATTTAAAATATTTATAAAATACCGACTTTTAAAAAATAATTAACGCCTTGTATTTCAGAAACGAAGCAACTCCGGACTGAAACTTTTTTTCATAAAATGACATAGGAAATCACCCTTTTAGTAAGTTTTCTACCCTAGTTAAAAAATACTCTAAATTTCAATTTGGAAACAAGTTTTTTTAGGCCACGCTGTACATCTAACCTACAAACATTTTTGTGAAAATGTATTTTCTTATTAAGCAGGTTTTTTATGAAGATTGCACTTTTTTCGAGTTGTCAAATAAAAGTTTCTTATTTGGTAAGAACTTCCGAAAACACACTGTATAATATAAATAAAGTAATTATTACTTTATAGCCAAGTGGCAAGACTGTCTCTAATATGCATAACCTCGAAGGCCCGTGTAATGCATCTGTCAAGGATATACCTAGTACAATTCTAAACTATGAAGTTACCCTACTTTAACGTCAAATTTAAAATTATCTACTAGAGAGTAATAATTCCAATTTAATATAAACGTAAGTTTTACGGTAATTTGGACTAATAAACGGCGTAAAAAATAACTTTGAGATCAGTCAATTAAGTTTCAATTAAAAAAAAATCAAGTTCTACTTAAAAATATTTAAATAATTTGCCAGTTAAATACCGGTTGAATTTTAAAAATAGATATCTCCTTTTTTAGAAATATTTCCTATTTAGCAGTTTGAAGCAAGGCAGTATTTACTTTATTTCACATTTAATACAATAAAAGATCCATTTTAATGCACATAATCATCAAAATATTGTCTTTCGACAATTTTTCGAACGTCATTTTAACCTAGCATAACACATCAAATTTAGAAAAGTTAAAATTTAATAAAGATGCCCATGAAAGCTGTGTTGCAAAATGACATTTCGTAAATTCCTACTCAAAATGTAAAATGGATTATTTACTATGTTTTATACAAATAAATACATCTTAAACTTAGAAATTCTTGAATTTTTTAATAATTACACATATAAGTTTTAAATATACACCATTTAAGTAATGTTATGTATTGTGGTGTATTATTTAGTGAATAAATATGTCAAATTTACAAATACAAATAATACCCACGTAAAAGAAAAAGAAAATAACAAAAAAACCGTGATAACCAGGTAACATTTTAATAGTTTAAATAGATTTAGGCTCTTTTTAATTACGCTTTAAAAGTAATAAATCCAAAAGTCGTCATATTATCTGTGAAAAGAAATGGGATGAATTCCACTACATATTGATATATCTAGCAACACTGTTTCATCTTGGTTTCATTTGATCCCGATTGATATGAGCGCCCTCTATTGTTTTCTAATAGAAATGCTGTAATTTAAACCCGTTTTTTCAAAATAGTCCCGTTGTCGTTTACACAGCTTCCTCTAGGTCACCATAGTAAATACATATGTGTCTAAAATAAAATTAACTGCTTTACAAATAATTAGAACCAATATATTATTTTCTTTCTTCACTCTTTATCACTAATGAGTATACATAATATCAACATGCTGTCGATATCTTAAAACCTTTTTTTGTTTTTTGTATACTTAAAGGATGTTGCGTTAAAAATAAAACCTACTTTTAGATAAAAATTATGTTTTTGAGATACCTTGTATATTAACTAATACTACTAATCAGTGGTAACAGGTGACTTTTTTGGGTTGCCAAGGGGGCACAAATTTTTAGGGAGGCCAAATGGAATTTGTTTTGTGTATAAATAGAGTTGAGACACCCTGTTTACTCAAAACTTTAAGTCTAAACTTAATTCAAAAATTTTTGGCCCATTTGTCTTCTTGTAAAAGTTATCCTAGGAGAAACTGTATACAGTATGTCTACGTGAGTTGGCGTCATATGGAAATTTTTTATTAATTTAATTATTAATTTTACAAAAAAAAATTCTTTATAAGAAGTTCTGCATAGTCCAAAACCTAAAAACCAACCATCAGAATTGAATCAGTCATCTACGAGGTTTGCTCAAAAATGGTGTAATTTTTGCTTAAGAGTAAAGTACCTTTAATATGACTAATATCGAAAATTGTTATAAAGCAATGATAGCGAACCAATGGCGCGCGGGTTACAAATGGCACGCGACACATTATTTTGCGCCAGTGATTACAAAATTTATTAAATTTATTATGCAGTAATGAATGTTACCTGGAGACCTTTTTTGGACATTATTTTTATTTATAGGTTTTGTCCCAATTATACATCGGGAGGGGCATAAACTAAAGCTAAAGGACGCAAAATTGTACGTGATGACCATTTTTTGCTCTTCACAATGTGTTTTCTCATGATTAATAACAAAGTCCAAAGTATTTCATGGCACACACACACAATTTTAATTTTTTTACAAAAATGGCACTTTGATAGAGTAAAGGTTAGCCATCCCTGTTAAAAAGAAAATATGTTTAAAATTAAGAACTAGGATTTTTACATTTTTTCTGCGATAATGGTAAAAATTTTAGTTAGTACATTACTGCATTGTACATAAAAAAAGGAAAAGTGGTGATTTTTAATTTTAATTTAGTGTATTGTTATAGTAAGTTGTAGTTTTTAGTACATATTTGTTATATACGTCGTGCCACTAAGCAAGCTTGATTAGTCATCCTATCCGGAATGTTTTTTTTGTCTAATTTTGACCTGCTAGTGTTCAACACACTGCAAGTTGCGAGCTGGCATGACGTATATTATAAGAAAAATTGTATTAAATCTGTCAACATGGGATTTCTGGATGACCGCAAATATAGTGCTGCCGACATGCTATTGACATTACCGATTTTAAGAATCCCGATATATTAAAGTTTTGAACAATAATAATACCATTAAATTTGCCCCTTATTTATTTCAAACAATTCTTACTAGAAACATTTTCTTCTAAAATGCGCCGTTTTCTGGTTATTTGCCTGTCTAAGGTTAAATGAACCACCCTGTATAATCTGTCAACTAATATCCGATTCTACAAAATGAACGGTTTTTTTATATATAAACCGCAATCAACCAAAAACCTATTAATTGATATTCGAAGAACCGCTTTTCCATTTTGGTCCGATTATCCAAAAACCGGTATTCGAAAACCGATTATCCAAAAACCGGTATTTGATAACCTTTTTTGAAAACCGGTTAACCGGTATTCGAATACCGGTTTTCGGTTTTGGCCAAAACCGCGGTTAACCGATATAACCAGTTTCGGTTGCCAGCCCTAATATAAACCTTCCTCTTGAATCACTCTCTCTTTAAAAAAAAACTCATCAAAATCGGTTGGGTAGTTTTAAGGATCTAAGCATACATACATACAGACAGACAGAATAAGGGACTTAGTATTAGTATATAAAATATATACTATTGTAGTAATTAAAAATTGAGTAAACTTGTCATCACAAATTGCACATGTATGATTATTTATTTACATACAATTATGTAAATAGTCATAGATTTTTTACTGAATTGACGGCAATACTCCTGTAATTACAAATAATCTGGCAACGTCGCCACGAAATCCTAGCTTGAAAGAGCCTCGAAATTTAAAAATATTAACAGAGACAAGAATGAGACGAGTAACTGGTCCTAACAATTTGTCCATTATATTTTTATCTTTCTGGTTTAACGCAAGTTCCAATAAATATGTCTTTGTCTTTCATCATGGCAGGATATCGTAGATGGAGCAATCATCGCTTTGCCCTGGTTGCCAAGTTGTTTACAATTTCTGCATGTAAACTTTAATGTCCTTTTTTGGCTCACATCTAATTAAGAGAAAGAAAATATACCATGAATCGAATATTTTTAACTGACAAACGTTGCCGCAGGCAGTCACGTCGAAATGTTAATCGATATTTGTGTTTGATATTTTCAATGGCCGATTTGTTTGGACAGTTTGTTTACATTTTCTGTGATTTATTGTGTGTTTCGTGGTTTTTACCTTTAATTGGACTTTGAATATTGACTTTTATTAGTGATCACAGTGTATATATTAAATTTGTGCTTTGCAACAGATAATTTAAGGTAATATTGACATGGTTATCTGTAAGAAAAAATCTTTATAAAAACCAAATAAATGACATTTTTAATAAGGTGTGTGTAATTATTGAACTAAACCCCAATATTTTATATTAATAGGAAACAAAAACAAGTACCTAACATTAAGGGCAAAAATAGCACAGCTATATAATTTGAATTTGGCGGGCTATTTCTCCCTCGAATAATTTATTTACATTTAGTTGCTCGTCTCATCCTTGTCTCTGATATTAACAAGACGAGCGAAGGAAGCGACGCTTACGCCACCCTGCGGCTTGTCATTTGGCTCCGTATTAGAGACATTTTGCACCCCTTATTTTGCAATTCCGTTGTGGTTAACGTTATTCTGAGACTGCGCAGTAACGCAAACATGATCCGTTATCGTTATTAACCATACCGGACTCCTTTAATTACGGATGAATACCGAAGAGCTTATCTTTATCGTTATTGTTAAACTGCGTGGCTGCCGGATTGTAGAAATTTTAATATCAATTATTTAAAAAGTTAAAATTTTAATGCCGTATTAATTAATATATCATTTATACATAGGCTCAAATTAGTGAAAAATCTATAGCAGTAATAAAAATCAAATAGTGTTAAGAAATTAAAACGGACTTGCACTTTTACGGATATTCTAAATCAGTAATTAATTTAGATATCACAATCTGGCACACTTGCTTTTTATTCTACTACCAAACCTAACCTTACTTTTTGTGTTTTGCTTATACTGTATTGTTTGCATCTACTTTAAAAAACGAAATCAACAGAAGTGTTTGCATATATTTAAATAATAATTTATATCTTATGAAGAATAAAAGTAAATACTGATTTTTGTTAACTTTAAAATCGGTGAACCATAGGCAAAAACAAGGTTATGTGTCGAAAGCGCAGACGCAAAATAAATTTCTTAAAAGAGGCTGCAAAATCTCTGTCTAAAACTGCTGCCGTAATCGTTATGTTTAATAACGATAACCATAAGGAGGCCAAAAAACGTCTGTTATTTTAAGAGGTGCAAAATGTCTCTAATATTTGTCTGGAAGGTGGTTAGGTCTGTGGCGTAGTATACTATTTTGGTAGTTTGAGCAAATCATACACCCCCTAGTGACATTTGCTTAAACCTCCCAATCCCCGCCCCTCACTCATGTGAGATTTCTACAATTTTTTAAACCGAAATTTTGATTTTGTCATTGAAAAATAATTTTGAAGAACAAAAAAAAAAGATAATCGACCCAAAAAATGAGACCTGCCCAAATCCCGTGAAATTTTTCGTGCGAAAGAAAAAATACGTGTATTTGAACAGACCCCCCTCCCCCTACGGTGAGATTTGGCGAGATTCAACTTGACCCCCTAAATGCCTCAAGTAATTTATGGACGCTCCCTTATGAATTTTTAGCGGTATTAAAGATATGATTTTTATCTTCCCATTATTTGATAATTTCATGATTTAAAAGATGTTGGTCCGGTCGTTATAACGATAAAAAAAAATTATTTGATGCAGTTTTTTGCTTATGTTGTTTTATGTTTTACCACATTTTACATTTATTGTATTTTTATGACTTGTTAACAAACAACTGACACTAATTTAACCTTTTTTTTTAATTGATAAAATTATTTCCGGTACAGATGGGTCAATTGGAAAGGCAAAATTATAGTGGGCCAGTTATAAAATTGACTTCATGATAAAAAAATTTTTAAAACCTTTTGACGAGTCTACCACGAATACTCATACCGCCATATAGGAAGCGGCGCTTTAACCCAGCTTGTCAATGTCAAATGTTTCGGGTGTCGGACTCAGCAAACGCGTCACTTTTTTGTCGGACAAGTTTCCCACAATGTTTTATATGCAATTTTTAAAACATTGTGCCAAAAATCGTGTTACAGTCTCGATACCATAAGACCCATGGACATTTTTTGGTTATCGGATTGGGCGGGTTTCGTAACTGTAACGGGGGATAAAGCGCCGCTTCCATATATGGCGGTATGAATATTCATGGTAGACTCGTCAAAAGGAACCCCCTAAAAGGTTTTAAGTGTTCATATCATAAACTTAATTTCATTATGGGCCCAGGGACTATTAGATCCTACACTCAAACTATTCATGGCAAAACTTGGAAATTCGAATTTTTTGCCATTGTTTTTCAATATTTTTTACTTTTTAAAAAGGCTTTTTAGTATAATAACACTAACTTGATTCGTTTTAATGTTTTTAAACGTAATGTTTACCTGCTTCTTAATTATTTAAAAACTCCCATTTTAGAGTTAAGTTTTTTAAATTTCTTTATCTTGCTGGTGGCGTCCTAATTGTAATATCATTAATGTTTAGCAGCTGTTCCATGTAACTTTAAAAAGGTCATTAGTTAAAAAGCAAAAAAAAAACACGTAATTTGTTTTTTTTAATTTTATTTAAAGATAAACAAATCTTACAACTTAAGCTACTGGATCATCTCCTTTGTCGTTCGGGTGTAAATAAGCTGTGCTCTGTGTTGAACAACTTGTTTGATAAGTCCTATAAAAAAATAGAAAAATTTAATTTAACAAAATGTATAAAAAAAGACTTTTGATACATGTTTTCAGTAGAAATAATCAGACTCATTAAATCAGTTTTTACCTTCAGAGAAAATTCAAGTTTTTTTCAAGCTCATCATTAAAGGTAATAATATTTAGTTTATTATATTCATTAATCATGATGAAGTAAGAATAAACAACTGCAGTTCTATTAGCTCAGGCGGAATAGCAGTAGAAATGGTAATAAAAACATGTTTTCTTACAGGAAACCAATCGTAGTCTTTTGTTAAATGCATCATAACTGTGTAAGAAAAACACTCCCGGACCAAAATAATGCGCTAGGGGGTGGTTTTGAGGGGAAAATTGTTTTTTTGCAATTTCAAGCTGAACAATAAATCCCATTTAAAAAAGTTAAATGTAAAAGTTGTTGACATTAAAAAACCTACGACTTACGTAAAAACTATTATTACCCTAACCTCAAAAATTTTCGAGAAAAGTAGAAAAACTGTTTTTTCGGTTTTTTTTCTTTACAAAAATAGTTCGATTAAGCTGAAATTTAAAGCAAATATACTTTATACTATTCTTAATATACTGTATTTTTTTCATCAATATATATCCAGCAGTTATTATGAAAACTTACTTAAAAAAATAAATTGAGAAGTTTCAACCGCCATTTTGATTTAATTTATTTATCAAAAATAGTCCGCTAAATGCTCATTATCTTGGTTTTTTTGTCAATTCTTAATATATAAAATAAAAAATATGTACTTTAATTGACAAAAAATTTAGACACATTTTTAAATGTTAAAGTTGGATTACAGGTATACGGTGTGTCCGAGGATGGGGGTTACAAAAGGACAAAGTGAACAATTTTTTTTATATTTTCAATCAGCATTTTGGGAAAACTGGTCGCATGGTGCAAAACTGAGAAATACAAAATTTTACTCCGATTGGTACAGGGCGAGTTATAACTAAAATTACAGCAACCTTGTTGTGAACTTGTAAAGAATTAAATATTATGTTTAAAACCGCTCCCAGACACTACGGACTTCGGCGAATGACGAAAATTCGTACTTCGGCAAAGCACAATTTTCAAGTTCGAGCTGACCTATCACACCACTTCGCACTTCGCCAAATGGCAAATATTCGACGAAGTCTTGATTGTCAGTTTTAAAAATGGACATGGGCGTGGAGGGAAGGATAACCATCTTTTATGGCGGACAAGTTGAAAAAGTGGCCATCGGAATGTAGCAAGTTGGGATGGCGCCACAGTAGCCAGTGGAGGGATTTTGGTATTTCTTTCCTTTTTTATTTTGTATCTATCTGTCTTTTTTCATTTTGTATCTCACTCTAATAATTCATGGTCATTGGTTAAAAATCTCCTCTGGCTACTGTGGCGCCACCTTAAGTTGCTCCTTTCGACGGACACTTTTTAAAACATTCAGATGGTTATCCTCCCCTCCACCATCCATAGCGTGGACGAGCAAGCAGTTGTTAAACAATTTTTATCTCTGAACATTTTTTAATTAGATGTACGGATTTCGCGTAAATAAAATAACCATATCTTATGGCCATATGGTAAACAGATTTTTTTAAAGAAAAGTAATAAGCCAAGAGAAAGATTAGTCAGTTCATTAGGGTACTTATTTTTTTTATCATTGGACAATCCACAA
Source organism: Listronotus bonariensis (assembly GCA_014170235.1). NCBI lineage: Eukaryota > Metazoa > Arthropoda > Insecta > Coleoptera > Curculionidae > Listronotus > Listronotus bonariensis. The sequence goes on from JACEGR010001451.1 coordinate 53,649, forward strand.
AGGCTAAAAAGCCTAAATACTAACGTACCGTGGGTGTCTGACGCGAGGTAAGACGAAGTTTGTTGACACGGGACTTAAATACTTGAAGATTTGGGGATGAAGGAAAGACCTCTGCAGGTAGCAGGTTCCACTTTCTAGAAACTTCAAGAAGAAAAGAACAAAGTGGGAAGTCCGGGGGCCTGTCCAGTTGGACCGTATATGTATGCATAGGTGCGGAACCCCGAGTTTCTCTGTTGGGAACCGTTAGTGGAGGAATTATACTGGACAATTCTTCAGAGCAGAAGCCGTGGAAGTACCTATTAAAAAGCGATCAATCTCCCACAGCCCGACGATGGGCAAGAGAGGGAAGTCTTTCTGTAAGTGAAGGATCATTAATGAAGCGAACAGCTCTTCTTTGAATGGAATTAAGAATGCCAAGAGTTGTTTAAATAAATAAATAAATAAATAATACGTTTATTTAGCACTTACTGGTACAAACAAAATTTAACAAAAAATGACAATAATAGAACTTCAACCAGTAAATAAAAATAAATAAATCAATTTCGTAAATAATGTAAAAGTCTTTTGTTGAAAGTTTTAAGGTCAGAGGCGTATTTTATGTTATCAGGCAGTTCATTAAAATGGCGAACACCGTCATAAAAAAGAGTTTTTGTAAAGATGTTTTATTTACCATAGGAATATTGAAATGTTGTTTGGTTCTTAACTCATAACTATGAAAATTTGAACGCCTTTCAAGATAAAACTTTAAATAACTTGGTTATAATTTGTGTTTAATTTTATATAATAAAACGAGGTTCGCCCTTTTAACACACTGCTCAATATTCAACCACCCTAGTGACTGTAACGTAACAGTAACCGGTGTATACTTATCACAGCCCAATAGTATTCGCATTGCCTTATTTTGCTGTATTTGCAATCTTTGCACATCTTTGGTACAATAAATTAATAAAGAACAACCATATGAAAAATGAGGCAGAATAATAGTATTATACACTAGCATCTTTGTCCACTTGTCTTAAGTTGACTAGGAATTTTTCCAGTTCTTATGGAGGTATTTACCAAATACAGCAAGGGATAACCTATGACACAAAACAAATCCTTTAAAAATTTAACATTCAATGTGTCATCACTCGTGCACTTATTTTTTAAACTATATATAACCTTTTTAAGTTTCGACAGACTTATTGTTTTAAAGTAACATAAGCTACAACCAGTTGTTTCCATGGCTGCGGTCCACTTCTTTTTCTATACTTTCTGATATATCAATTAAACTGTCTGCATAAAAGTTATTCATATTTTCCTCTACGCTTTTATCATAATTTTCAAAGTCAATATTTGTGAAATCAGCCATTTGTTTCTTGTTACCAACCAACTGTTTTCAGGTTTTCCACATTTTTTTCCATTTCCCTTGCATTCATCTATGTTTTTCTCAAAAACTTCTTCTTCTTCTTTCTTGCTTCCGAGGTTACTATATTTCTCATACTTTTGTAGTCACTCCAATCTTTCTCATCTCTTGAAAATTTAAATTTTTTGTATGCTCTGTCTCTATTAGCCCTCGCCTGTGTTATCTCCTGTGTAATCCAAGGATATTTTGGTAAATTCCGCTTTTTTAGTGGTGCTATTTTTTCAATTGCATTTTGTAATATGCCCATAAAATCTTTATACAGGAGATTAACATGGGTCGATGTATAATTCCAATTTTGTCCTACAAGAGCTTCTTTAATATTTTCAATATTCTGAGTACTTAAGTTTCTAGTATATACACTTTCAATAACCTCTCTATTATTGGAAAAGTCCATTTGTATTTCAATAATTTCATGATCACTAATTATCGGAAAATTTCTAGGAACTTCAGAAGCATTAAAGTCATTTGTTATTATATGATCAATCAGTGTTGCAGATGTGTTCGTAATTCGAGTTGCTTTGGTAACTATTTGTTTTAACCCAGCTGACTGGATAACATTCTTAAGAGCACGAATATGGGAATCATCTGCAAAATAATCTATATTCAAATCGCCCATTATCACTGTTCTCTGTTGTTGCACTATGTTGTCATTAAGCTTTTCTTCTAGATATGACAGAAAGCCCCGGATATACCCATGGGGTGATCTATATATAGCTCCAACCAATATTAATTGTTTTTTAAATTGTACTTCAACCGCCACTGCCCAAAAGTTATAGTCTACAGAATCAGTAAATATGGTTCTATACTTTAAATCATTTTTTACATACAATACAGTTTCTCCAGTGTGCCTACTGTTTGAATATGTTACAATGGCATTGTAACCATCGATTTTATGCTCCGATTTTTCGATATTTTCTGTGACATGAGTTTCACTTACACAAACAATCGATGGGCTATTCTTGGATACTATTTCTCTTAATTCTTCCATATGTAATAACAGACCTTGGCTGTTAACATGTAATAACAACGACGTAGTCAAACACCCATCAGACACAAACTGTGTTTGCTATATGTACTGCGTTCGGGACTTAACGTTTTCTTGCGCCTTTTTGTACGATACACAATTTTTGTCGAAAACTGTATGCTTAAAATCAACGCCTGAAATCTTCAAGACCTCACTTGCATAATTACAATTTGTACATTCATGGACACTTGCACTGCAGTCACTACTCCTGTGATTTTTATTACACAAAGGACAAACAATATTTTCCTGATGAAAATTTGCGGCCTTATGGCCGTATTTCCAGCATTTATAACAGCGCAACAGTCCAGACATATTCATATAGAGGAAAACTCTCCCAGTCAAGAAATATTTTTCCAGTTTTCAATATATCTCTGAAAAACGCCGGCGTTACTTCCAAAACAACATTCCATAATTTTTTGTTCCTGTATGTATTTTCTAATTATTTTGACATTGTCTTCCTCGCCCTCCAAATGACTACGTTGACGTTTTATTTGTGCAATAAAATTATCCTCAGAATCCAAATATTTTTCGTATAATCCCACAATAACAATTTTCGGATTTGATGTTTTTGACAACTCTATATTATAATCCTGAGACAACTTGGCAACAGCTAAATTTTGCAATTTTTTAAAGATTCACTATCGTTGCATTCAATAACAACAGTACCTTGCCCGACCGACTTTACCTTTTTTACGGATATTGATAAATCTGAGGGATTTATTTTTTGCGTGACAACTTGTTTTGTTATCGAGTTATCTTGATTTGCTTCTTTTGGTTTTATTAATAAAGGAGGAAAATTATTCTTCTTTTTTACAACATTTGACCAATCGGTTTTTACAGGAGACAAAGTATTTTCATTGTCCAAATGTTTAAGAATGTCTGTTGAATTTTTACGCATTGTTTAGTTTGTTGTTCCAACTTCTGAATGGTTTTAGCAATATCCAACTTCTCATTTACTGAACTAACACAATCATCGCAGTACCAAAACAGATTAGCACAATCTTTAATTGCCTTTAGCACCTGATCTTTCATTTGCACACACTGCAAATGATAATTATTTTCACAAAATTTACAAGTCACTAACTTGGAATCGACTATAAAATTATCGGAGCAACGAGCGCACACGTGTACACTCGCCGACATCACGAACTGAAATTGTTTTAATTAGAAGAGGAAAAATACTTTTGGACTCAGAAGAAAAATCAAAGCTTTTTTAAAGCTGCCTCGGCTATAGATACATTGTGTTTATGCCAGATAAGGTTATTCTTAAATGTGCAGCCCACAAGATTAAAGGTGTCTTTGTCCTGCCAAACTTGGCCGCTCAAAATTAAGGTCCTGTGAAAGATATATTTGCATCGCTTTGCGTTTGCTATATCCGAATTGGCTTAAACCTTATAAAAAAACGAATTTTTTTGTTTAAATTTATACACCCTGCTGTAATTTAAAAAATATACAGGACATTAAGTAAGTATGCGTAATAGGAATATTTTTTTATATTTTTTGTTGCAGAATCTCCCCTCAACACAGCACCTGATTTTATACTGACCTTTACTTCGCTTAGTTGCTGGCGGAATATAGCCATCAATAAGTCTTTTTTCTTTCGGTTTTTGTGATTTGGATATTTAAGATTCCAAAGTATCTCCTCCTTTTGATAGAGATCCAAAAATTCATTTACTTAATCGCTGTTCCACTTCATTATTAATTCAGTTTAGGTAAAGTAATTTTACGAATTGGATTGTAAAAGAAATATAACTTATCAAAACTTGATTGCAGATTATTTCAATAAATAATATTTTGCCCTTAAATTTTAATTGTCTATTATTTTATTAAGTTACCTATATACTTTTATGGCTTATTAAATTTTAAAATATGTTTACTTATCATTATACTATTTTTGATGCAATAAAACATTTTTGAGATTTTTTTATTATCTTCTTACTAATATTCTTTAACTCGACGTAAATTTGCGGTCCCTCGAGTTTCGAGTTAGAGGTTCCACTGCACCATTTCTTTAAACGACGAATGTAACACAATGTACGAGTATAATAAAAAATGTCAATATTTTGTGTTTTTTTTTTCAATTGAAGTATATATTTTTTATTGTACTCATTAAAAGCTGAAAAAAAATCAATATCGCGGTTGATAATCCTCACTTTATTTTTTTAAAGTAAGTTTTCATCAACTCAGATTAATTTTCAAACTAAGGAATGTAGTACCCAAACAACCCAGTCATCCTTTGGCCTGATAGATACCGGCACACAATGTAATATTAGAAATGAAAGAACAACATTTTACTCTGCCACTCAGACTGATCCAGAAACGAGAAAAAGTGTTAAAATTGGCGTGCAGTTACAAAGAAAAAAAACATTTGCAGTTCTGAAAAAAATCAGGTGTTATTGACAATATGGACTGTAATAATAATAAAGGGGTCATTAGAACTCAGCATAAATATTAAAGAGCCAATCTCAAAACATTATATAAAATGTAAGTCAACCAATAGTTTCTAAAGATTTGGGACGCAAAGTACTCGTATATGGAAACGCTTCGGCTGCAAATTGCGCCTACCTAGTACGAAAGCAATACCTTAATGACGAAAAATACTCAATAGAGGGTTGGGTTAAGAATGGTGCTAGTCTTAGTGAACTATGTGCTTCAGTTTATGATCATAGCAAGAGGTTTTCAAGTAATGACAGCGTTGTAATGGCTTTTGAGTTAAATAGTAAATATGATATTTCGAGCAAAAATATTGTTCTAATAAAAGTAACTAATAAAATCTTCTCTCAAATATACAAACCTAATTATGTGTTTAAAATGTGATTTACTAAAGCATAGGTATTCTTATAATAAATTGTTCTCTTGATATAAGAAGCTTGTTTTAAGTAAATATTCTATAATTCATTAATACATGTTATACAAATTCTTAAAAACGATGTTAGGTATCAGTTAACTAAGAATAATTTGTGTAAAAAAACGGCAGCTATATATTTAAAAACAATTTTTTAGGGCATTTGATTACACTGAAAACAATAAAAATACATGGTAATATTTTTATAAACAGCAGCCCGGTTGAAAGTGTAACATCTACCATTCATTCAGCTAATGTTAGTAACAATCTTGTGTCCAGAAATTCTTTAATTGACAGGGAGGTATCAGATGTACTTTCTAATTTAATTAACCACGTCTGTGATAGACAGGATGCAATTGAATCAGAAATTAGGGGTTATTTTTTATACCCTCGACTTTTCCAGTTGGAGCTGGACAAATTTTTAGCAGATGGGCGCACGGACGGTAAGCATGACTCATGTAGTGTTCAGAAGTTAACATTAAGTCACCTAAACGTTCAGAGTGTTTCTAACAAGTTGGATAATCTTAAACTCTTACTTGAGAGTAAGAAAATTCACATTATGTGTTTGACTGAACATTGGTTGAAATCTGACACTGATCACTTTCAGATTTAAGGTTATATGTAGTTTTAAAAGACAAGTCACGGAAAAGGAGGCTCCTTGAATATGGTTGGATATAGTTTAGCGGATAGGTTTAGGCTGTGTTCCGTTGCTCACCGTATCGCAGTGGTGGGACATGTTGAGCTTTGTGGTGTCATTGCTGGGATGTATTGTATTCTTTGTTGTTACCGTCCACCTGATGGAGAATTAGACGTATTTATTATTATTTTTTTTTATCTTTGGACAATCCACAAAGGCTGAAAGCCTAAATACTAACGTACCGTGGGTGAATTAATTCTTTGAATTATGCACTTACAGTTTTATTAAAAAGCTTTAAATTCTTGGTGCTATGTGGTGATCTGAATATTGATTTTGCGGCTTGTTCCCCAACTAGAAATTATCTCAATGATTTATTCGAGTTATTTACCATCAATGTAACTACAGTTAACCACACTACAATATATACTAATTAAAATGGTCTCATTAGTTCTAGCTCTATTGACTATTTAGCTACTAACATGAGTAATAAAGATTTTTGTTGTAGGTTTTTAATCCCCACATGAGTGACCACCTGGCTCATGGGTTTAAATTCTACTATCAAAAAATTTGAGACCAAAGGCACAGTGATAAATAACTGCAGATGTGAATCTAGGGAGTATCAAAGAGAAAAAAATATAAGAGATGATAGAGACTTGGGTATTTTATTGCACGTGGAAGAAAATGAAGGGAAGGTGAGTACAAGGAAACTTCAGAATATCATAGGAAAAGATCAATCAACAGTGCTCCGGATTTTGAAAAGGCATAAATACATTTCATACAAATATGAAAGACATCAAGAGCTCAGGGATGGGGATGAAATACGACGGCAGGAATTTTGTTTTGACATGATGGAAAGGGCAAACATGGACAGGGAATTCTTAAGAAATATTTGTTTTACTGATGAGTGCACATTTACGTTAAACAATGAACCCAATCATCAAAATTACCGATACTGGAGCAAAGAAAACCAACACAGATTTGTCGAAACGAGGACGCAATATCCACAGAAAGTAAATGTTTTTGGCGGGGATTTTCGGACAACACATTATTGGACCAATTTTTTAAAATCAAAATTTGAATGCAGAATTTTATTTGGAACTACTCGAAGAACTAATTTTACCCGCTTTAGATGATGTATCCAGGGAAAATTAGGAAATTTGGTACCAAATGGATGGGTGCCCGGACCATAATACCCTGGCTGTTCGGGAATATTTGCACAATGCTTTTAATGAAAATGTTATTGGCCTACATCACACCATAAATTGGCCAGCCAGGTCTCCTGATATTTCGCCAAATGACTTCTTCCTCTGGGGCCATTTAATACAAGGATAATAATTACTCTAATCTAGATGAATTAAAAAATGCTATTTCTGCAGAATGATATATCGACACCCCCAACGAACAAGGTTGTAACTCATAATGAACAACTTTTCAGGAGAGGCAAAAAGTAAAAAATTATTATTTAAAAAATTGTAAAAGAAAAGCGTTTAATTTTAATGGTTACTTGAATTGATATTTAAGGGTAAAATAAAAGGCTTAATTTTTTGCGTTTATTTCGAAAATTCTAACTATATTGGAACAACGAGTATCACAGAGATACGACCCTAACTTCTATAAAGATTTTTTGGGGAACAAGGTTGTAAGCAATAAATACAACCTTCTTAATGATTATTTTTTGGTTTGTTTTTAAGTTATGTTATCTACAAGGTTGTAATTTTTTAGGTGAAAACTTTATAAATTAAGCTGTAATTACAAGACTGTGTTGTTTTACATTATATTTTTATTCATTAAACAAAGTTTACAAAAAAATAAGTAGTAACGTCTATGCTAAACAAATCTAAAAAACTGGATATTGTATTATGAAAATAGTATTACTCTGAATCTAAAGAATTCTCCTGAGTATCTTCATTAATATATTTTAAGTTCTTGTAGTAACTGTGGTACAATTCTGGAATTGCTTTAGAGTTACAAAGACTGATCAAATCTTTATACTTTCCTTTTGAAATGGGTAGAAGGCCCGTATAAGCAGGTGGTACTACTACAGCAGTACTAGCATCAGGGCAGTCTACATTTTTTGCTGATTTTCTGGTGGATTTTTTGCCTTTCTTTTCCAAATCAATGTAGTATCTACTTTCAGATAAAACATCATAAATAACCTGTATTAATGTTGGATTTTCTTTTTCAATTTTTAAATGTCTAATCTTATTCCACTTAATTTTATTATTGTCTGTGCCAACATCAAAATTTCTTTGCTTGTTCATCAAGTACTTGAAATTAAGGATTTTGCTTTGATTTACCTCAGTTACTGTATATGGCTTCCCAGATGTTTTAGCACAACGTATTATTGATATCCACTGCTCTGGAATATAAATAATTTGATTCTTTTGCGCCTTTCTATCAAGGCGTGCATCGAATCGCCTTCGTTTTGGGTGTGTCCTACTTCATAAAATACATGGGTAATGTTAATATTAAATTTTTTTGCAGCATACACATACATACAAAAACTATTCTGTTTCTGTTTTGTCCCCCACAGTTATCTGAATAGAACATAAAATCCTTAAATCCCTCTTTTACTTTCTTTTCAATAAATAAGTAAACAGCACACTACTTATTTCGTTCGCTCCTTTTTACCTATTGTTTCGTCCCACACATAACAAAATCCTTCATTTTTTCCTATGTCAAAGATAGTAAAATTGTAGAAGGCTAATTTTCTTTTGTAATAAAATAGGGAAACTTCAGACATAGGAGTTGGCAAAATTTTTTGTAGGTCATAGCTTGCCAAACAAACTGAATTACTGTTTTGAGCAATAGACTTTTGAGCTGATTTTAATTCCCTGATTACAAATTTAGATGCAGTGTGAATTGTATACTCTTTTTCTAAGGCTTCTTTTTCTTCAGCCGTGGCTCTGGTGTATATGTCGCAAGTCGGGCATTGGTCCTTTTTGGCTTAAAAAGTCGATGTTAAACTCATTATAAAATATGTCACGATATTGTCTCTCAGTAGCTCTTAACTCCGGTTCATAATTTTTGTCCTGTAACCACTCTTTATAAAGCTTGTATAATTTTGTAAATGTCAAACTTTCTTCGAAATATTTTTTTCTGTTCTAGCTCTAACGTAGTGCGAATCCACAAAAGGGATTTGTACAATATGCGCCCTGACTGTAGCTTTAATATCATCAGAAACCTGATTTGGACGATTTGTATGCTGTCCACGTCTATCGTCAAGCACAACACAGCTAGATTCCTGCATATCATATTTTCTGTAAATAGTAGTAATCCACTTATCAGTAATATTTAAAGTGTCAAAAAACATCTTTTTACATATTTGGATTTTTTGGCCATCAATACAAAATGTGTATTTATAAGACCAGTGACGCCTGGATGTTTCAATAGTTGCCAAAAGAACTTGCTTTTTAGGTACCCTTTCAACGTTTCTGCTAACAAATTGCACTTGTTTATTATGGTCACTGAGGGCCCAAAAATCTGAGAATATCCTAGCTCTTATTTCTATAGACAACTTTTCAGAACATTTTCTTGAGCACTTCTCATTACATCCTTGCTTCATTTGCCGCTTTTGAATTAATTTACCACGCTTATTTACAAATTCTTGGCCTAAATTTTTTTCTTTTTTTTATATTAGTTTCCCAGTTTTCAGGATTTCTCTTCCGCTTTCGTCCTGGATTACTTTTTCTTGGCATATTCCTCTTTTTTTTATTTTTCGTTTCTTTATGTATACCAGAAACCATGGATGCATTTAGATCAAAATTAGAACTTAGTAGCTGATTAGGGTCATGAACACATTCTACGGGCACATCGTCAACTTCCTCTACTTTTTGGCACCATTCATTAATTTTTAATTTCTTTTTACAACCATATTCTAAAAAATACATAATATTATAGTAATAAATATGGAACACGAAGGGGCACAAAAAGACCACAAAATCAATAATTGTGCTAAAGCAAGGGCCTTTTTTATTTTTGTTAATTTTTTGGGAAAAAAAAGAAAAAATATATTGTGCACGAGGGCGCAATATGGTGTTAAGGAACGACCTTATTGGTAAAGAAATAGCCTGGTCATAAAATTATCATACCAAAAAATATTAATATAACGTGCCAAAAAATTAAGCAAAAAGTAACTCACCTTTATTTACAGCGGGTACACATTCAGACCCATCTGAGGAATATGAGGGCAAAATTCAGATACATCTGGGGAAAATGGTTCCCTTTCCCGGCTGGTGTTTGATTCGCTATAAACCATAGGCAATAAGGTACTGCGATGGGGTCTTAAATTATGTTTAAATTTTACTAAGTCGTCACCATTCTGAATATTTGATGTGATATTTTCTGTTGAGGAAATATCCTCGGAGCTTCTATAGGCAGGCTGATCCGTGTGTGAACTTGCTTCTGCAAAGCACAAACTTTGTTTAGCCATTTACATTTTTAGAAATATTGCACCTAATATTAAAATTATTTTTTCGAAAAGTGAGGTTAGAAAATAATTAATTACTTACCTGGCTGGTAACTTATTGTTTCAATCTTCGCTAAAGCTGCTGCCACTACACTTTTGCTTCGCTGAGAAACGCAATTCATTTTACTGAGCATTTTATAAACATACCCACTCACAAACTAATGTTTCAGAGAAAAACGACAACACAATAACATGCTTCTCTAACAATCAAACGAAAACTGCTGTGTCTAGATGGCTAGACCAAAGCAGTAAGTAAGTTGTTTACATTGCAGGTGGTGTGCAAAAATTCAAGGAACAAGGTTGTAACTTGAGTTGAAATAAAAACTATGGGAGGCACAAAGTTGTATATATTTGTACATCTTTGTTTCCAACCATCGAATAATTATATTATATTTTAATAAAGTTGGTTTCTAAATTACAACGTTTTTAAGGATGAAACACAAAAAATATTATGAAATACAACCATGTTCAACTGCGTATTCACAAAACCATTGGGTTTGGACATACGTTTTCCCTATTGCCAGATACGTCTTTTTATACTGAGTATACCTGTAGAGAAAACTGAAAAGTACTTTGTGTTGAGTTACAACCTTGTTCGTTGGGGGTGTCGATATAATTTTCAATTTACCAGTTAGCCAATGTAAGAAGACAATTTTATGAACGTCTGGGTTATTGTCTAGCAGTCAATGGAGGAATATTTAAAAAAAATCTTAAATCTTAAGTTTATTTCCAACATATTAATTATTGTAATAATATTAATAATTTATTGAAGCATGTAAATATTATAAATGTCATAAGTTCTTGTAATTTGTTACTCTAGTTTAGTTTAACTTAACTTAATTCATTTGTATAAATACAACTTTAATCTTTTCACTGTATGATTTTTTGATAATAATAAAGCACTAAATTTCAAATTGACAACGATATGTCACGCTAACTGGTATTTTTATTGTTGTTCATAAACATGAGGCGATAATAATGTAACAATTTTTTAAAATATATTAGCATCTAACTAGCAAACGGCTTAACCGAAAAATCTAAAGTTTTTACCATGGACGTAGATTTGCATGCTCTTCAATAAACTTCAATAGAATTTTTCTCTAAAATAATTAAGGGTGCCAATAATTGACCCCATTAAAAATTACATGGGATTTCCTATGTCCCGCACGGCGATGCATCACCCCCACCTAGAAATCGATCTGACACAAATCCGTCATTATTTGGAAATGTGGACTTATAAGTAGACTGGCACGTACTTTATGATTTTGAAATTAATTTCGTGTGGTCTGAATTTGATGAAACAATTGTATATTGCTTGGATTGCTGCTGTCCTCATAAAAAACAAAAAGTAAACGCTAATAAGCTGAACTGCAAGATATGAAAAAAGAATTAGACCAACCGTTTTTGCTGAAAACAAACCTATCTGATAATTCTTTAAATTTGGAGTATGATATCTGTCCGAAATTCTTCTTCTACTTGGAGTATGATAGTCTTCAAAAAAAGTATTAAACATTAATTAAAGCGCACAAAAAAGAATATAACACAAATAAAATAAATAGCTCTTTAAACAAAAATAAAACTATCTGGAAAATTGTAAATACCAAATTAAACAAAAAAAATACAGATAGCAAAAATGCTATTTCTTAATATAGATAATCATAATATTACTGAGCCTAAAGAAGTAGCTAAAGCATTTGCCACACATTTTTGTAATATATCTAGGAAAAAATTAATTGATAAATATGGTAATTCTAGTTCTTTTTGTACGGCCCCTGCCTTACTGTCAAATACTATTGAAATTAATGAGATAGATGTGTCCCAAATTATTAATGTTATCAACAATATGAATTGTTCTAATTCTAGTAGTTCTGATGATATAAATATTAAGATTGTAAGAACTGTAAAGGATATAATATGTCAACCCATGACGAATCTTATTAATTACAGTCTAAATATGGGTATTTTTCCTCAGATACTTAAGCGTGCTGATGTAGTACCAGTTTATAAAAAAATGAGCATGATAATATTTTAAACTATAGGCAAATATTCATCTTAAGCTTATTTTGTAAAATTTTTGAAAAGGTAATTTTCGACTTGATAATTGATTTTGTTCAAAAGTTTAGTGTATTGTGCCCATAACAGCACGGTTTTTTCCCTAACAGATCGATAGAAACAGCCAATTTCAATTTTTTATATTTCGTTTTTACAAATATTGATCAGGGAAAGTATGTAGTTTCAATATTTTTTGACCTTTTAATTGCTTTTGATACTATCAATAAACAGTTTCTCTTATCCAAGCTATATAATATGGGTGTCTGAGGTAATATTTTAAATTTGGCTGAATTCTTTTTGAGTAAAAGGACAATGGTTGTAAAATATGGACGTGTTTACTCTGATAGTAAGCACATTGATATGGATGTCCCACAATACTCTATGTCAACGACTTGTTTCAACATCTCCAGACCGATCACATTACAATGTATGCGGATGACACTACAATTGCTGTATGTGCTGATGATCTTGACGAGTTAAATAAGGTACAAAATGTATGTGATAGTATGGAGATGAGGTGTAAAGAGAATGACCTTATCCTTAATGGCCAAAAATCCGTTTATATGGAACTTTTTAATAGAAAGTTAATTTCAAGCAGTAGTCTTTGCAACCGTATTTTTGTTGGGCATTTGTGTTGTATTTTTAATCTGGACCACAGAGAAAGCTGTAAAGGTACATTTATTGCCAAAAGGCTGTTAACATTCCCCTGTCTATTTATATACAGATGTCTAATGTTTGTAGACATTTTTACGGAACTTGGCCCCTCCAACAATTATGTAACAAGACAGAATAATATTTATGAAATCCCATACCATAAAACAACGTGTTTCAAAAAAGTCCACTTTACAACTGTATTAAAATTTGCTGCCTAATAATTTAAGACTACTTAGAGGCACACAGTTTTAAAAACAAGTGAAAAAACATTTCATTTAAAACGCCTATTATTCAGTGAATGAATATATGAACAAGAATGCCTAATTGTGCATTTTTATTATTTCTAAATTTATTGCTTATTGTTGTATCTGTTAATTATTTTATGTGTAAGTACATTTTATAACTTTTTACTCTTTTATATTTAGATTAATTTTAAACGAAATATTACTTTTTAGGATTTGGGTTTTTAACGTAATTTGATTTATGTGTATTTAAAATGTTTAATATGTATTTGAAGTATCTGTTAATGTTAGTATTTAATTTAAAGTAATTTTAAGTTTAATTTTGTAATTGTCTTAATTGTATTTAAATTATTCTAAGATTTTGATAAACTATTGACGACCCTGTGTACACCATGTACTTTTAGGAAATATTTATATCTATCCATCTATCATAACAACGACTGAATATTAATTAATGAAAAAATACAGTACATTAAGAATAGTATAAAGTATATTTGCTCCAAATTTCAGCTTAATCAAACTATTCTTGTAAAAAATAAAAAGTAAAAACATAAAAGTTTTTTACTTTTCTCGAAAATTTTGAGGTTACGGTAATAATAAATATTACATAAGTTGTAGCTTTTTTTAATGTCAACAACTTTTACATTTATCTTTTTAATAAGATTTATTGTTTAGCTTGAAACTACAAAAAAACATTTTTTACCCTTAACACTATAATTGCCACACTTTTTCCTGGAAAAAGTTGTACCGGGTCTGGGGCGCCAAGTCTAAGTTTGATGAAACTCAGTTCCTTAGCACTTAAAAATAATTAATAATAAAATAATCATAATCCAAAACTCGATAGGACATTTTTACGTAAGTATTTCAACTCTTAAATTCCTTTAAAATTGCTAAAGCTACATTTACCAAATGTTGTATGTGGAAGGTGTCTGGCATGAAGAATTCAATAATATCGGCACCGTTGCAAGATTTTCCTGTTTTTTGCCAAGTCCCAAATTTTCTACATTCCATTTTTACTAGCTGCTAAGATATGACAGCACCACATTTTACGTAAAAAGTTCAGATACGCTCAAATATCTCTAAAACCACTTAAGCTGCATTTACAAATTTTGGCATTTAAGGGTTTCTGGGCAAGAAGCACTAACCAGAACAGTGATACTATTATTGTTGCTAGATTTTCCAGTTTTGCTCTACTTGTAACTTGTAATATTTTTGGTATTTTAAATGAAATGCCCAATTTATTATAATTGCAATAAAAGGAGCGTGCCAACTTTAGTAAGATTCCAAATTTTCAAAATTTAACCTTTACCAGTTACTGAGATATGACAACACCACAATTCTATTAAAATTTGGCAACAATGCTGATATCACTGAATCAATTAGGCATGCCAAAAAAAACCCTAAATTCCATATTTTGTAAACATAGCTTTAGCGGTTTTAAATATTGCATAAAGGCCCAAATTACTTTTTGCTGAAATTGTAGTGTATCATATCTCAACTAATAGAGACATAATTTTTGGAAATTTAAAAATTTATTAATTCTGCTATGTTCAATTTAATGCATTAAAAATAAATGGGGCATTAAATTTAAAAAACTGAAAAAAAATATGTCTAGCACAAAACTGGGAAATCTGGCAACAGAGCCGATATCACAAATTAATTTCACATGTCAAAAACACCTTAAATATTAATTCAAATTTAAATCTTTATTCAAGTAATTAACACATTATTCCTTACGTCGCGTCGGCAGGTATCAAAAATTTTTTTTTGATAAAATGATTTCTAAAAGGTAAACTCAGTTTAAACATACATAATAAAAAACACACTTTTCTGTATATGAAATTCAAATAAAATATGTACACTCTTACAATTTATACACTTACATTACTGTTTAAAAATTCTTGAAAATTATAAAATGCCTTTTGTACAAGGTAATCTTTAACTTTCGCCTTATACACAGAAGAGGTCGTTGTTTTTAGTTCTTGTGGCAATTTATTACAAAAAGAGGGTCATAATAATTTACAGACAAACAAGTCCTATTTAAAACTTATTTATTCATGTAAATATACAATTGAATTGACACACGTCATAAGAGACAAGTCTATTTCGCTGAACATGCCCGACCGAGCTGTGACCACGCGGTCACTGTGCCCCTAAATTGCGCTTAAAAGGGTGACTAGGTCAAACATATTCAGCAAGACAGACCTGCCGAAGAAAACTTAAAATTAATAAAACCTACAAAATAATACATCAATTATTACATTTACACAACCTTAAAAATTAAAATTTTAAAGTAAAAAAAAACCTATAATAAATGATAATAGTTAAAATACACAAAACATTAAAAAGTAAACACAAAGTCAAACAGTTAATTTAAAATTATTATTATTTAGAGGTGCGTTTCTCTGATAGACCAAGAGCTTATTAAAAAAATGAATACTAAGAAACCCAGGGCCATCCTGACATTTCCTTATTCTCCAGTATCTTAGCACAAGGTCCAACCTGTGACGAGTATTGTGGTCGTGTTGGGAGCTATTAGTCACATACTGGTCAATATGCATCCTAACATATAGTAGGGATTCCAGGATAAACAGTAATGGAAATGTCAAAATTCTGTTGTTAACAAATGCCTGTCAACAAACATCTCTGCACCCCAAACCACAAACCAGCCTGACAGGCCCTATCTGCAAACCGAAGACCTAAGCAGCACTGCTGCATATGAAATGTGTGAGTGAGCAGTAGCAAAGTACACATCCCTTAGAACTCTGAAAGATACACACTCACTCAGTTTTTTAAACTTAAAAATATTTTTACTTAGTTTATTGCACAGTTGGGTGATATGAGTATTCCAATGCATTCGAATGTCCAGGCAAACAACCAAAAACCTCACAGGCTCAGTCCTGTATACCTCCGGTATATCTTTTGTGGAGAAAACCAAGTTTTGAGTTTTTTCCCGGTTTAGAAACAATCTGTTTGCGGCAAACTACTGTTCGCCCTCTCCTGTTCCAGCCCCGAAAGCTCAAGGGCAACACTCAGGTCCCCATTAGCATAGGCAATGGTCATGTCGTCCGCAAACAGGGTGTATTCAGCGGTGTGATCAATATTGGGCAGATCATTGATATAAATTATAAATAAGAGAGGGACAATACAGAATCCTGTGGTACACCAACGCTAATTTTCCCATTCACCAGACAACACATCCCCTACACGAACAGTCTGAGACCTTCCAGTTAGATAGCTTTTAGTTAGTGAATTTAATAATTTATATAATAAATTTAATCTTAGGTAGTCAAGTCAAATGTCATTTCCCACTCTACTGGCATACAAGTGGAATTCTATATTTAAGTTATAACTGGTTTGGTTGTTGTGGGCATATAGCACAAACTTAAAGATATACCTAGAAGGAATGGTCATAATTTTAAGAACTACAAAACATCACCTGACATCAGCCATCAGGATTAAATTTGCTAAATGTAGCTTTAGCGGTTTTAAAGGTATTTAAAAGTTGCAGTAGTTTTTACTAACTAAAGTCCTTCCCCCTTGATCTTTTGAATCAGAAAAGACATCAAAATCGGGTAAAATTTGGCTAAAAGGGTGTCACTTAAACTACTTTTTGGCATAAAAATGCTTTTGGTCACATCTACACGCACATTTTATCCTCTAGTATATTGTTTAAAACTTGCCCCATTTAACCAACTCATCACCTTCTAGATGTTTAGAATTGTACTAACTCTTAATACAGTTCACATGTAGAAGGCGATTAAACTAACTTAATTAGAAATTTACCTTTTTGTTGTAATTCAATAAGTGCTCTCCTGGCTAGAGATCCTCTAACCTTTAACCGTTCAGATACCACTGATGGGGTGATTAGCTTGTAGGAGGGAACTTCCTTGTATAATTTATCATATGTGGCTTTATCAAATAAAACCTGGTTGTTTAACTTATCACGAACTTTTCCTTTGGACCACTTCTACAAGTAAAAAAATATAAAGTAATAATCAGTTCATCCTTATAATTAAACTAAAAACTGTAAATGTAAAAGGTCTTCTAACAAGGACTGAAAAACTACATATTTGTACCTTTCTTCATATTAAAAACAATAGTAAAATAGCTTCTAAGTATACTTGTATAAGTCCCTGCAGAAGTATATGTATTATGTGTAAATTAAATTATATTTTAAAATAGTTGTGCTGCATATAATTGTTTTTTATATGTGTATGTTTTTTATTTAATAATAATAATAATACTTCTTTATTTCAAATTATATACATTTTAACATACATAAAATGAAATGACGTCAACAAAAAAGACAAAAATGATAATAATAATAATATTCATCTAAAATTATAGTTCAAAAAATCACTAACACTATACGGTTCAAGGCTAATCAATAAATTTTTTAGGGTCCTTTTAAATGTTTTTATGCTTGTACTATTTTTAATAAAATCAGGTAATTTGTTATACAATTTGACACACATATAATAGGGACTCTTTTCAGTCAATGTTAATCGATGCTGGGGATATATAATGTTTATGTTTCTAGTGTTATATCTATGTACAATTGCGTTATCAAACTTATCTCTATTCTTAAACAAAAAAACAATGCATTCAAATATGTATAAAGCATATATGGTCATAACATTAAATTCTTTAAATCGGCCTCTACATGTGCACCTAAAATTAAGTTTTTTAATTGCCCTAATCACTCTCTTTTGCATAACAAAAACTCTTTGTATTTCTTTACCACCACCATAGAAAATAATGCCATATCTGAGAACAGATTCAAAATTAGCACAGTACAGAATTCTTGTTGTGACCATATTTACATACCGTGCCGCAACACTTATTCCAAACCCAATTCTAGCCAATTTTAAACACAGATTATCAATATGCTGGTCCCAGGATAAAAATTCATCAATTATTAGCCCTAAAAACTTAGTATTCTGATTTATAGTATAACTATTGTTATCAATATTTAAAAGATTGGGTTTCTCTAATTGACTGTTTTTTGTAGTAAACAGAATTGTGTTCGTTTTACTATGATTAAGAATAAGCTTGTTTTCATTAAACCATTCAGTGGTTTTTTGAATAGCATATTCGCTGTTTATTGAAACATTCTGAATGTTGGATCCTGGAACCAACAAATTAGTATCATCGGCGTAGTTAGTTATCAAAAAATTGTTTTCTATTGAGCTTAGATCATTAAGGTATAACACAAACAGAACTGGACCCAGGATACTACCCTGTGCTATTCCTAACTTATTAATTTTTACATTAGATTTTATGTTGTTGAGTACAACTCTTTGTGGTCTGTCTGATAGATAGGACCTTATCCAAGCCAGAGCATTTCCTCTGATACCATATTTATCTAATTTATGAATTAATATATCGTGATTTACGCAATCATATGCTTTACTTAGATCCAGAAACATGCCCAGTGCTAGGTTTTTTTATTTTCTAAGTGTTGCAGAATAGCTGTTATAAACTGATATATTGCTGTTGTGGTAGACCTGCCCAATATATATGCATGTTGTCGACATGAAAAAAGTCCACATTTTACAATAAATCCCACCAGTCTAGAGCATATAACCATTTCAAATATTTTTGAAAAACTCTGAAGAAGACTTATTGGTCTGTAACTATTAAAATCGTTTAGCGCGCCCTTATTTTTATATATAGGTTTAATGTTTGCTATCTTTAGTTGCTCAGGAAAAATTCCAAATTTTAAAGAGTTATTTAAAATGTATCTTAAAATATCTAAGATTTTAATTATAGAAAACTTAACTATGCTAGTTGGGATTTCATCTTCACCACTACTATATTTGTTTTTTAATTTATTAGATATAGCTAACAATTCATTATTTGTGACTCGGTATAGGTACATTGACTGGTTGTTATCAGTAATACTACATTTATGAGGCCTGTGTACTTGTTTTTTAATAACTCTGGAACGATGTTTAATAAATAGTCATTGAATTCGTCAGCAATTTTTTGTACATCAGGTAGCTGACAATTATTGGACTTAACTTTTCCATTTATTTCGTTGCAGATATTCCACATGCATTTTATCTTATTATCCGAATTTTTAACCTTATTTTCAAACTTGTTAACTTTTTCAGATTTTAAGAGAGCATCATATTGTTTTTTAGTTTGATTATATAATGTCTTATAATGGTTGTTGTGTTTTGATAAAACCAGTAATATATCTAACCTACGTTTACATTCCTTTATCTGTTCATTATTTGGACGTTTACATTTTTTATTTTTATATGTCATAACAAGAGGAAAACATTGATTAAAAATATTTTTGTATGTACTTATAAAAAGATTCCATTGTCGATTTACATTACTTCGTTGTACCTGGAAAATATTATTCCAACTCTGATTTGCAAGAAGTGTTAAGAATTCTTTTTTGTTACTTTCAGTGAAGAATCTCCTATAAGTAAATTGTTTATCAGTTTCATTTCCTAATTGAAAGGATAGTTTTTGCGCATTATGATCTGAAATATGATACTCTATTATTTCACTTTTATATGTATCCAGATTGGTAAAAATATTATCCAGGCAACTACTGCAAGTAGAGGTTATTCGGGTATTGTTCGTGACTGTACTTTCTATATTGTAAAAGTTCATTAAAGAAAACAACATATTTTTGTTAGGATTGTCTTTTAACATTTCAATATTGAAGTCTCCGGCAATAAAAACCATTGTGCTTCTAATCATTGAAAGCATTTCCTCTACTTTACCAAAAAATATGTCTTTGTTACCTGATGGTGGTCTGTAGATTGACACAACGGTAATTTTGGTTTTGTTCACTACACACTCAACTGCTGCACACTCAAATTCACCTTTAACAGACAAATCACAAATACGTTTATGTACAGTAAAATTTATACATTTATTCACATACAGGGTGATTCAAAAGTAAGCGGCATCCTTTCAGGAGCGTAATCCTTGCATAAAAATAAGGCAAAAAGTTCCTATAAACATATGGCCGAAAATGCATATTAAGGGAGCTACAACCCTTTGAAAGTTACTGAAGAAATTAGGTTTTTATTTAATATCTTTATGATTAAAAAAAAACGCCCATGAATTTAATTTTAAAATATTGAATTTAGAATCTTTATCAAATGTTTATGCTGTACACCAATTTTCAAAATTTAATTGTAAAGCGTTTAAAAGTTATTGAGTAAACATCGTCTTTAGGGTGTCCTATTCAAAGGGGCGTAGCTCCCTTAGGAAGCATTTTCAGACACATGTTTATAAGAACTTTTTGTTCGTCTTATTAAAAGCTACAAAGCCTTTATTTTAAAAATTGAAAAAAAATTTTTTTTCAAATGAAAATAGGGGTCAATCCTGCATTGAAGTGTTTACGCGCGATTTTCTCGAAAACTATTGCCCCTAGCGACTTGAGGCAAGAGTACCTTTTTTGGTAAAAATCATTGGACTTTCAGAAAAAGCTATCAAAAAGTTAAAATCTTATAAAGGGGAAGTTAGTGAGGGTTTTATTCCCTACACCCTTAAAAACCACCCCTTAGAAGCGTCAAGGCGAAAAATTGGTTTCACCATAAAATTGGCCACTAAAAAAATATAACCTTGAAAAGTTTCAAAAACTTCCTTTTTTAATCATAAAGATATTAAATAAAAACCTAATTTCTTCAGTAACTTTCAAAGGGTTGTAGCTCCCTTAATATGCATTTTCGGCCATATGTTTATAGGAACTTTTGCCTTATTTTTATGCAAGGATTACGCTCCTGAAAGGATGCCGCTTACTTTTGAATCACCCTGTATATAGCACTTCCCCCATGTTGACCTTGATCCCGGCAGAAATAACTGGCCAATCTAAAATCTTTTATTCCAATCTGGTTAAGTTGGTCTTCACTTTTCCAGTGTTCAGACATAGCTAAGAATAAGCATTCTGGATTATCTTTCAAAAGTTCCTCTAGTCGGTTTACGCTGTTACCTATTGATTGAACATTTTGATGTAATATAGAGTAGTCATTTTTGTCCTTTTTTATTTTTTGATAAAAAAGGCGCGGCGGTTGAAGTTTGGCTCTCATAATTAGTACTCTGCTTATATTTTTCCAATTTCTGAAGAAATGCTGGACACTTGGGATCTCGCGGAGTGTACACGGTCCTTTAAATTTAACCGCTTACAATTAGGACAGTCTAACTTGGTGCTTTCCTGACATACTTTGGGTTCATGATTTCCTCCACATTTATGGCAGCATGAATCAGATTGGCAATGTTTTGCGACATGTCCAAAGAGGCAGCAATTGTAGCACATCGCCACGTTAAAATATTCTTTAACGTATATTTTTGTTAGGTCAAAATTTACTTTATCATTTCGGATTAGCCAACGGAATACTTCTGGTTTAGTTTGGATGATCCAGTTTTCTTTACGAGGGTTTCGACAGTCTCTCTTTGCGATGACTTTTAATAATTTTTTTGCATCATTACCAAAATTTGTTTTTAACTCATGATTTTCTTCTATAAGGAGGTTAATAAATTCTTCAGATTGATAGCCTTTTTCTATTCCTGTCAACATTACCATGGGATCTGTATTTTGTATCTCTTTGAGCTCTATTTTACTGTTGTTTTCTAATATTTCCCGAAGTTTTTGTTGCTGTGCACCATTTTCACATTCAATGATAACAGCCCCATTCGCTTTCCTTGTGACGTTTTTAAAACTTCCAGTGGTTTTGTCACTCTTTGCTATATTCTCTTATTTCTTTTATAACTTCCTTGGGATTGTCCTGGTTTTTCATTTTAATAATTAATTCATGTTTTTTTTGGTTTTTGTGGCGGCGGCGGGGTAGTCCATACATCTTTATGTTTCTGAAGTGGGGGTTACTATGTACAATACTACTGTAGGTTTTCTGAACAGGTTTAATATAAGTTTCTTCCAGTACAGGTACCTTGAAACGATTAGTTTCCGCCTCTGCAAAAGCTTGGAGGTTGTCAGTAGGCCTTATAGCTTAGTGACTTAAAGGTCCGATACTTCGGTTTTTGAGTAGAAGTAAATGCTTTATACAGTGAATAAAGTATGTCAACATTAGTAGATTTTTGAACAGACCCACCTCAAAAGTCCTGCTGGCACCCCCACCCCCTCAAAGTTGGTTAAGGGATTGATATAGTTTTTTCTAATATCTTCTAAACGGTAAATGATAAAAAACTGATTTTAGTGTCGTTAGATAGAGCACAAAATTCTGCAAAATAGTAATAATTAAAATTGTATTTTTGTTTATTACGTAAGAATCTCCAATATAGAAAAAGTTGAAGGGGAGCATCCACGAGGCATTTTTTACGATATATCTTCCAAACCGTCTACCAAACAAAAAAAATATAAGACACCAAAAATTAAGGCCAAACTTTTCCCTATCGAATGGTGTATAACACTATACTATTTTCTTTTAAATTAAAGCTACCAGTGGCGTACAAAAGTAGCACTACACCAGTATAGTAGGTAGTTAAAAATAGAAATTTTTAATGTCATACTTTTATTTTATTTTTTTCAGAATATTTCTCACTTTAGTTATATTAATTGGTAATATTACCTTATTGCGCATAATAGTAATATTAAAAATAATATTTTTGTTTTTTTGGTAAGACTCTACAACAAAAAAGTCGAAGGGGAGTATCCATACGGCACTTTTTAGCATATATCTTTCAAACCATTAACAAAAAAAATAAACAACATAAACGACAGACCACAAAGTTATTATTTAGACTATTATCTTTTAAAATAAAGCTACCAGTGGCGTACCAAATTAGTACTACACGAATAAAGTACCTAGAAATCGAAATATTTAATGTTATTCTTAAATTTTAAAAAGTTCAAAAACCGAAGTATCGGGCCATTTTTGAACAATAAGTCACTAAGCTATTAATTCTCTCTTTATTAAACTTAATTGAGTTGTGAGTTCCAAGTTTTCCTGTTGAACTTTGCCGATTTTGTACGCAAACATGGTGATCATCCTATGAATAAGTGATGTAGCGCTTCGTATTTTTTCCCCTCTTGTATCTGCACATCGTCTCGTTCTGAGTATTCATTTATAGTTTCCAAGGCATTTATGGCAACTTCTAACATATCTTTTTCTGAAGTGTCCTCTTTTTGTTTAGGTTTGTCACTATTTTTGTCCTTACTGCTATTGGTATTGGTTAAATTTGGCAGTTGGTTATCAAGTTCTCGACGTATTTTTCGCCGATCTATTTCTCCTGGGCTGGAGAGGGAACGCTGTCGTTTTAGGCCATTTGAATTTTCTACTTGGTGTTTAAAATTCGGTTCACTGATCTGATCTGCTTTAGGGGCGTTCTAGGCGTCTTATGTTTCGGTTGAAACACATTTTCAACCTTGTCCTGTATTTGGATGTCATCAGTACCATTATTTTTTCCACTTGTTTATTTTTATCCTCCGGTGTATTTATTTCCTCGTTTTTTTGTTCATATCAACTCCTATTATATTATTTATCTCCTCGGTAGACATCAGCTCGACCGAAAGGTGCCTTATCAGTTTCCGTTTTTGTAAAGCTTTTATCTTGCCATCACTCTCGCTATTCATTCTTTTTACGGTTATCTGCTAAGCAGTAGCGCAAAAAGAAATTTTAAAAATAATAATAAAAACAAAATGTTTGGGATCGACAGATATAAACACATAAAAAAGCTTAAACTCGCAAAAAAATAGATATACGTCCGCTCTCGACAACGATTCACGAACATTTTTTATTTATTTATTCAAATATACACTACAGAGTATAAAACTCCAAATGGTACACAATACAAAAAATACAAAATCACAATACAAATTTGTAAAAAAGACGATGCTACATATTACTGAAAATTAACTTTTATACTAAAGCTATCGCTTTTTGAAAACTAGTTAAACTTAAAAGAAAATAAATTAATATTGCTATAATTATCATTAAAATTCTTTAGGATAGGATCAACAAACACGTTTTGCCCGTAATTAGTCCGGTGTCTATTTACATAAAACAATTGCTGACTACGTGTGGTTCTAGAGGGAATTCAAAAAGTAATTGAATTAATTAAATCACTACAATTCAGCATATTATTCAACAGTTTGTATAGGAATATCACCACTGCATCTTCCCTGCGTCTTTTTAATGACTTCAGCCGTAAGAGCTGGATTCTAGTTAAATAAGGCAAGTCCTTGTATGGGAATCTATGCCTGTACAGTAAAAACTTGGCAAATTTATTTTGTATATATTTAATTCTTTGTTGATTATTTATATAAGAAGGTGACCATATTATACTATTGTACTCTAAAAACGATCGGACCAGACTATTATACAAAAAGAAATTGCCCTAGTATCATAGATATTCCTACACGTTCTACAAACAAATCCCAACATTCGATATGCTTTTAAAATAATGCTGTCAATGTGCTTATTAAAGTTAAGCTCCCTGAACTATAACCCTAAATCGTTAATATGTGGTACTGTTGTTAATGCACTATTGTTAATTTTATAGTCACATTCGATGGGACTTTTACATCTATAAAATCTCATTTCTTTACATTTATTAATATTTAAAGACAAAAATTATTCCTACACCACTGAACAAGTCCATCCAAATCCTTCTACATAGCACTAGGGTCACTGAAATTACGCACATGGTGAAATATTTTTAAATCGTCAGCATATAGCAGAAATCGACACGTTTTAAAAGCTGACGCAACAAAGTTAAAATACAACAAGAAAAGGACTGGCCCCAGGTGGGAACCTTGTGGAACTCCTGACGTAACCTTAATGTTTCTAGACACAGCACTAGCCAGCCGTAGACGCTGAAATCTATCTTCCAAGTATGAAGCTATCAATTTTAAGTACTGTCCACTCACTCCAATAGCATTTAACTTTTTCAGAAGGTGTTTGTGGGACACAGAATTAAAAGCCTTAGAAATATCAGTATATATTGCATCAATTTGGTAACCCTCTTCAATGCTTTCCACTATGTAATTTTGGTAAACCGCCAAGTTCGACGTCGTAGAGCGATCCTGGTAAAAACCATGCCTATTGAGGTACAGAAAATATGTATGCTTTAACCAAGTACTTTACTAGGTCCCTTTTTCTTTTAAAGTTATAAAAGTGTAAATGCACCAATGGGACAAAGTGTGTGTGATCAAATTTTCTAATTCCTGCCTGAAATATGAATTTTGATCAGTTATAAATCGATTTAAAACAGGACGATAATATCTAAGTGGAGAAGCAATCAATATTAGATTCGTTTTTAATGTTTTCATAAGCAGAAATTAAAACGATTCATAATTTAACACTTTTCCCAAAATATAGTTAACAGATCCGACAAATAAAAAAATGTAATCGTCTTTAGTAAAATTGTTACTGTATTGAGCACAGATTTTAGCCAAACCTTTGAATTTTAATCCGTTTTGCCATTGACAGTTTATGTCAAATTTGTTATTTGTTTTACCTCTGGCCTGTTGCTCGCCCACTACCAGGATTTGATACTTTGTTACCTTCTGTAACTGACAGTTTGTGTGGGTTATTGCCTCCTTCACCCTATCTGCTATTATTATATCGGTTTGAGAAAAACAGCCGACCTTCTGTACTCTTCAATCCTGCTTTAGATCATCCTGCATAGTTTTCATTCTACATTTTAACTTGCACAGTTCATTACGGAGAACTTCATCTTTTTCCAATGTTTGCAGGGATACAATAATGCCCCTGTTTGTAGAAGTAGCGTTATCAAATTCTTTCACTTTTAAGCTTTGTTAAACTAGTAATTTGCTCCTTTAAAGAGGATATTTTAATTTTTGCGAGTTAATTATTTCTTCATTTTTACCATCTCTCTCCAATGCAACCTCCACAAAACTTAACGAAGTACGCTTTTGCCTTTGATGTTTAACTAGCGCATGATAGTCTGTTATTTTTATTGCAATTTTACATTAAAATAATATTAGGCTTTGTAAGCTGCTCACAGCTGCTTTCAGCAGAGCTGAATCAACGCCTGGCAACACATTTAAAATTGTTTATTCATTCATGTTAATACATATTACAATGTTTACACACGTCAATAAAATCTATATATAAAAAAAAAGAATAATTACAGTAAATACACACACAAAATATACATGTACAAACACTGCTAAAAGCTATCCATTAAAATGTAAAATTTAGGTACTCATCTATTGAATAAAAAATAGTTTCTGTTAAAATCATTTTAACTTTTTTTAAAAAGAAGCAAAAGACATATTTTTATTATTCCACTGAATATAAAGAACAAATTAGTTTGCTGCCGTTAAATTTTTCTCAAAGGGTGTTAATTCTGAATGCATCCTTGCTGTAAGCAGCTAACTAAAGCTAACAACGAAAATATGCCTATAAAAAGTTATTATTATTATTTAATGTAGTTTATTAGCAACACAATACAATACAATAAATGTACATATCTGTCACCAATGGGCCACTGACCTAAGTCCTTCAGCCCTTGAAGTATAAAATATTTTTACATATATTAAGCAATTAAAGTTAAAAGTTTGCAATTCTCAAAGTTAATTCGGTAATTGTCTAAAAAGTGGGAGCAACTCCTATTTTGATGAAATTTATACTGTGTTTTTTGGAGCGCTGATCACATCTGATTTTTTTTTTTCGGAAAGGTTTTGATCAGGGTTGTTTTGTTTTAAACATTTTGTTTTAATTAACTGTTTTAAACATGTTTTAAACATATGTTTACGTTTAAAACAGTTTAAAACAAGTTTAAAACACCTAAATTAAACAAGCGTGTTTTTTTTATTTTCTTTATTAATTTAATGAATAATAATAGGAAATACTCTCAAATGTAATATATAAACTTTTTAACTGCGAGTATTAATAATTGGAACACAACAAAAACTGAAATTGATCAGTGAGTCTCGTCACCACTTATGAGATTAAAAGGCCCTGTATCTCAGAAATGAAGCGACTTCGGACATAGAGCATGTCTACGTAAGTTCGGACCATGTGGGAAACTTTTTATTATTGATTTTACGAAAAAAGTTATTCCTTATAAAAAGTTCTGCATGGTCTAAACCTAAAATTCAATCATCAGATATTAATTGTTTGCAGTGGTATACGAGGTATGTCAAAAATGATAATAAGTTTTCATATTTGTAAGTTTTTTTTTATTCTAAAGATCTTTTCTTATAAAAAAATCGATATTGTTAAAAATAAAAGTACTTTTCTCTTAAGCAAAATCACATACCTCGTATACCACTGCAAAAATGTATATCTGATGATTGCATTTTAGGTTTTAGGCCATGCAGATTTTTTATAAAGAATAAGTTTTTTTCGTAAAATCAATAATAAAAACAAATTCCCAATGATGAGAACTGAAGTTAATTTTTTGGGTAAATAGTTAAAATTGCATATTTGAGTAAAAACACATCAAGTGGACCCCCATTTTCACTTGATCATGAGAACTAAGTTCATGTATTTTTTAATAAGTAGTTATTACCAACAATTAATTTCCAAAACAGTTTTTTGATATTTTCATGTTAACAACACTTTTTTTACAATAAAAATGTTTAGTACTTTTAATTAAAAAATCAATTTCCAAGTAACCATCAAAGCTAAATTAATAAAATTTTCAGGATTTACTGTTAAAAACTATATTTTAATAAAAAATAAAAAATCTAATATTATTTATTTATTAGCCTATTGTTTATTAACTTTTAAATAAACAATTGCAAATTTCGATAGCTTCACCCTCGTAAAATAGATTTGTTTTTTTGTCAGGTATGTGCTTTATATATTCAAATTTATTATTCTAAAATAAAATTTAACTGCTCGCGATTAACTTAAACAATAGGTATAAATTTATATATCACCGGGCGTCGGGGCACCAGGCGCTATCAGTTCAATGCGCGGTCGAGTATGTCAAAATTTCTTCAACTCCTGCCAATAGTAATAAAAACATCAATTCAAGTATTACCATTTAACAAATTTGCATGCAGCATGTCTTTTTATTATTAACTTTACGAAAAAAGTGCCTCCTCATAAAAAGTCCTGCTTGATGAGAAAATACATATCCACAAAAATATTTGAAGGTTGGACGTACAGGGTGGCTTTAAAATGACTTGTTTCCAAATTAAGATACAGGTTATTTCCTAACTACGGTACCAAACTTTTAAGGGTGATTTGTTATGTCATTATATGAAAAAAAAGTTCCTATAAACATATGTCCGGAGTGCCACCTTCACATATATTTGTGGAAATGTATTTTCTCATCAAGCAGGACTTTTTATGAAGAGGCACAGTTTTTCGTAAAGTTAATAATTAAAGTTTCCCATTAGGTAAGAACTTCCGAAGACACGCTGTATTATTTAGTAGAATAATAATCATCGATGAACCATGCTTAATTGATATTACGTTTAAGGAAATATGATTTAAACAATGTTTTTTTTTGTAAGTTTTATTTGTTTTAAACATAAAATTTAAAAGCAAAAAAAAACATGTTTAAAACAAAAAAACATGTTTAAAACAAAAAAACATGTGTTTTGTATAAAATTAAAAATACATGTTTTTTTTTCAACCCTGGTTTTGATCTTGAGATGTTCATCATTAAAGTTGAAATTCAAACTATTCTTAGTTTCACTATATTTCGTCTTCTTTTTTTGCACAAAATTCATGATAAAACACTAAATTGGTACACAATATTTTATGAAAATCTTTAAAAACCTCTTTTGTTTAACAAGATGTTTTCAATAATTTCCAAATCTTTTACCACTAAAACGCTGCAACTATGCATACACCTATGTTTATGAATAATTGCAGACATGACGACTTGATTTAAACTGAACCTTTATATTAATAAAGAAAGGCATAAAATCAACAAAAAAGTTTTAAAAGGATTTTTAATGTGAAATTAAATATTGTGTGCCAGTTTAGTGTTAACCAGAATTTTGTGCAAAAGAAAGGAAAATATAGTAAAAATAGGGATAGTTTGAAATTCAACTATTATGTTATCCCAGGATAGGTGTTATAAGAGGAGAGGAATTTTAAAACGAAATTTTGGGAAAACTGATCGCATAGTCCAAAACTGATAAATAAAACTCCGATCGGTAATGCTATGAAAAATGCTCAGGAACTAACTACTTTAATTTTTAAAAATTAAACAAAATTTTATATGTAAATATTGTAGAAAATTGAATTTTATGTCAAAATTTGAAGTTAAAGCATGAGAGTAAAAAAATTGTAATTTTCAAATTTATACATTACGCATTACAACTAAAAAACGGGCAAGAGAGAGTAAAATTTAAAAGAAAATTTAATAACTTTAAATATGTTTTAAAATTAGATGCTTTAAGCCAAGTATTTTAAAAACTGTTATGCATAATAAAAAATTGAAAAAAAAATATTTTTTTACTTTAACTTTAAATTTTGACATAAAATTTAATTTTCTAGAATATTTACTTATAAAATTTTGTCCTATTTTTAAAAATAAAGGTACTTTACTCCTGGTCCTTTTTCACGGTTTTAGTTATAACTCGTCATGTATATTACCAATCGGATTAAAATTTTGTATTTATTACTTTTGGAAGCTGAACCTGTATGTATTTTTCTATAGTCTTTTGTTTACTGTTATATTTAGGCTGATGATGACTGTCCCTACAGTCGAAACATGTCCCCCCTCCCCTTTGAGGAATAAAATATAATTATAGTGGTGAAAGACGGCCTTTTATTTTTTACCTGTAACTACTACACCACAGCAAAATGGACTACTTCTACAACTCAAAAATTTTTGGTCCATAGGTCATCTTGTAACTCCTATCCTGGGACACACTGTATATTTTTAATTATGCAATAATTATGGGTATTATTAAATGTAAACAGACCAATTAGATTATTAATTAAGTTATTAATTACAAATTGTATAAAACTATCTACAATCACGATCATGTTCATATACATAGCAAGCCTTTGTGTGTGTCTGGGAAAGCGTTAAACCCCTCTGATGGGTCTGGCTTCTTGCAAAAATTATTATTCAATTAGTTTCCTAAGTATTATATATAAAAATCAAGACTGAGACTGTAAGTAAAGTTAAATTATTTTTTTTTTTTTTTGAAGTTTTAAAGTGCCTGGTATAAATTATGGCCGTCAGAAATGAGTCTGGTATCAGACGGGTATTAATTATGAATTTTTAATATTTTCTAAAATATACATAAAAATCAGCACCAAGAATTTAAGAAAAGTAAGTACTATTTTTATCTACCTTTAGCACCTGGTACCTGTAAATTGGCCGTCAGCTCAAGACAGAAAATGCATATACGCATGGTATATGCTAGCACTACATTATTTGATATACTTTATTTCTGAGAAAATAGGGAAGGTCTGGGGGCCCTGGGATCTTGCTCTATCAGACAGAATGGGAGAAATCATGACCACCTTACAAGAAATCAAAATGGGTCAGCATATCAAAGCCATTTCTCAGCAATGTATAAAAAGTCACCATACTATGCATGCACAAGGGTCTACAACAAACTACCCAAAGAAGTAAAAGATTCAAACACAATTGGGATGTTTACAAGGCGGTTGAAAAGGTTTTTAACAGAAGGAGTTTTTACAACCTAAAAGAATTCCTTAAAGGAAGAACATATCTGCGTTGTTTTCACTTTGTTATAATCCAAACTTTTAATTTAATGATGTCTTACTTTGTTTGTCACATTAATGTTTTTAGTATTTTTGGTGTTGTATTTTCTTTTAATTGTAGCATCGTTGTTGTATAAAAATTTGTTATATTAGTTTTAGTTAGATTAAGGAAGAAGCCTATGTCATATATTATGATCAAAAATCTAATAAATTGAATTTGAATGTCGAATATCTCAAGATCAAAACATTTCCGAAAAAAAAACATTCTTTTAGATTCGTGATCAGCGCCCCAAAAAAAAAAAAAAACAGTTACGTCACACTATACGGAAACACTATAACTTAAAATTTTTGCATGTTTTATTTATCTATATGGTAAAACACGGTCTAACAAATCAAATTAAAGGCTGAAAATCCCAAAAAACTTTTATTTATTTATTTATTTACGGGCAACCCCAATTACAGTTTCTATGACTAACTTATATACTAAATAAACTAAATACATAATACATCTTACATGAAAAATAGAAAGACATGATAACATTTAGAAAATAACCAACCTCAAACGATATAACAATTTCAAAGTTATACATAAAAAGCCGCGTCAGTGACAAAAGCGTCATACACACATCACAGATCAAGTAATCTCATTTGATGTTTGAACCGCAGCAGTGAAGAATTAAAAAAATCGACATCAAGCTCGTTTGCACCTCTAATGATTCTCTCGACCGGAGAATGCCTTCCATAATTGCACCTTCTAAAATTTGGAGCAAACATAAGACGGTGTCGAGTATTACGAGGTGGAACAAAGAGGCCAAATTTATCAAGCAGTTCCGGACAATTGACATTAAAATTTAATATTTTGAATAGGAAGGTTTGATCATTAAAATATCGTCTAGTTTTTAGAGTGTCCATACCCACTATTGTCCTTACTTCAAGAAGAGTGTGTTCCCGAATTGGAATGTTAAGCTTATATGCTGCATATCTCAAAAATTTGTTTTGCACCTTTTCCAAGGCATACACATGGTTTTCGTATGTAGGAGACCATACAACTGATGCATATTCGAGTATTGATCTGACTAAGGACGTATACAAACACTTGACTGCTAAGAGCCCCTTAAACTCACGAGTGACCCTGCAAACAAATCCCAGCATTTTTAGTGCCCTGTTTATGATATGGTCAAAGTGCAGCTGGAAAGTCATGCTTCTATCCAATATGACACCGAGATCGTTCATGGATGCGACACTCTCAAGCTGAGCGGCTCCGATGGAATATTGTGTTTGTATTGGGTTAAGAGTTCTATAAAACGGCAATGACTTGCATTTACTTATATTAAGGTCTAGATTATTTCTGGAGCACCAATTGGATATTGCATCTAGATCTGTTTGTACCTTTTGTTGATCTGAAGGTGATTTTATAGTTGTGAAAATTTTCATATCATCAGCAAATAATAAAAAGTTAGTGTTTTATAACAGATTGAATATCATTAATAAAAATATTAAAAAGGAACGGTCCCAAATGACTTCCCTGAGGTACGCCAGAAGTCGCCAGAATACTCCCCGAATGTGATCCCTTCACAGTGACAATCTGTGTTCTACCATATAAATAACTCTGGAGCCACTCAAGCAAGATACCAGTAATTCCAAAAGCCCATAATACAGTATTGGCCATAATACTTGGAACTTTTAAAAACTTAAAATATTTTTGCTTGGTTTTCAGTTATTGTAAAATCCTATAAACTAAATTGTTGCATGCTACAGACCAAAGATAGGTAATGCTAGTATATTCATAAATTCACTAGCATTTGATCTTTGGAATCAAAAATTAAAAGAAGGCTGGACAAAATACTTGGAACAAAATCTTTTTAATTCTATAAAATATATAAAACTCACATTTCTTAACCTAAATTATTATATTAATATTTAGTGTGATAACCTCTTGCATTAACTACTGCTTGCATTCTTCTGGGCATTGAATCAATTAGGTGTTCTATTATTGTTCTGTCTATACTGGCCCAGGCTTCAATAAGTTTTTGAAATAACTCGTCAGCATTTTTCACCGTTCCAAAGTCACGAATTTTACGATCCAGATGTTCCCATAAATTTTCAATCGGATTTAAATCCGGACTTTGAGCTGGCCACTGTAATAATGTTGTTTTTTCTTGCTCCAACCATTCTTTTACCAATTTTAAAGAGTGTTTGGGATCATTGTCATGTTGAAACACAAAATTAACTGGCATTGATTGAAACGTGTAGTGCTCCATTACATCCCGCAGAATATCATGATACATGAACTGGTCCATTTTTCCTACCACTCGAGGTACCATACCAAGAAAAGCAACCCCACACCTTCACATTACCACCTCCATGCTTAATTGTTGGACGAATATACTTTTTATTTAATCTTTGGCCCTTTGGTCGCCGAACGTGCACTATTCCGTCACTAGAAAATAGATTATATTTGGATTCATCGCTGAACAGTACTTTTTTCCAATCCTGCACTGTCCAGTTAAGGTGATCTAATGCAAATTGTAGGCGTAGCTTTACGTTCTTCTTCCGCAGTAAAGGTTTTTTTGCAGGTCTATAGCTCTTAAGGCCACTAGAACATAGTCTTCTTCGTACTGTCCTTGCTGAGATATTGGAAGGCTCACTTTCATTTACTATTTGCAAAATTTTGGAGGTAGATAAAAATGGATCATTATGAGCAATAATTAAAATTCTCTTATCCATGCGGGCTGTAGTAGCTTTAGGCCTTCCAGAACTTTTTCCTGGGATCACATGACCAAATATTTTGTATCTTTTAATGATTCGTGAGACGGTGTTCTCCGGAACTTTCAATCTTTTAGAAACATTAAACTGCTTAATACCCTGTTTATAAAAGTATATAATTCTTTGGCGAATATCGCTAGAATAGGATTTTCCTTTTGCCATCTTATATATGTATTTATATCACAAATAAATTAAATTTATTGCCAATTCTTATAAATTTAACTGATCTTAACACTGGCTATTCAAAAACTGCAAATAAAATACATATTTACAAGTATAGATAAAAAATTCCAACCATTTTGACCAGGACAAAAAATAAAAATATTTCTTATTGTATGAACAAAGATAAGTCAGAAATATATTCTGTGAATTTTGTTTATTTAGAGATATGCTACTTGTTTGAATATATAGTAATGCAAAATACTTTTACAATACTAGTAACATTTACAAAATTTAAATATTCCAATCATTATGGCCAATACTGTAAATACGTGATTTAGTTTACCTTCGTGATTAAGGTTAGGAGTATTTGGAAAACTGGTGTTGCAAAGTTGTTTTATCTTTATAAGCTACATCAACTTTGTGTCGTTTTAAATTTGTGTTAGGGTTAGGTAAACAGGTTAGTTTTTGTTAGTCAATGCTAGTTTTAGTTACTTCTGCTAAGTTATGGCAAATTCTAGTAGGTTTTGTTATTTTTATCTTAACATATTTTTTTATTTATTTTTAGGAATAATTTAGGACTAATATACCTGTATGGGCACACTGTATGAATTTTGCAACTTTAAAACTTATTTTTTTAATAGAAAAAAAGAAAAACCCGCATTTTTTTCATGAAATGTATTATTTGAGAGGCCCTTTTTTGTTCAGTTTTGAAAAAAAAATGAAAATCGTGTTTTTGTAAAGTGTGATGGAACCTATTTTTATGTTATTTGTCTATAAAAATTGATCAGTAACAGTTTAATAAATGGTTTTCTGCTATTTTAAGGGTTTTTAAAAATTTTTGATAAATATTTTAGGCACTCTTCTAAATAAAACGTAGCACATCCAAAATATTCCGTTAAAAAAAAATATCAGTAAACAAACTTAAGTGACCGGGAAGTGAAAAGGGGTGCTGGGCGGGGTCAAATTGGTAAAACGAGTTAATGAAACTGCACATCATATGTAAAATTAAATTTTTCCACATATTTTTGAGAATAAAGATAAAAAATATGATAAATATAAAATTCTTAATTCATAACCTAAAAGTAAGAAAGTATACAACTAAAAACATCAGTTATACCATGCTAAATACGGAAAGCATTTGGCAACACGGAAGGGTCTGATTCTATTTATGAGTGAATTAAAGAAAGAATTCACACAAACTGGATTCATAAAGTGTCTCTGGTGTAATTTAAGATTTAAAAAGAAAAAAAAACATTGACTAACCAGAACTAACCTGCAGACGGATTGTTCACCAGTCTCAAGACGGAACATATCGAGTTGCTACCGAATGGTGACTCTTAACTTATTTGAAACTCGATTCCAAGTCGATATCTCCCGAGTTTCATAACTAGATTTCTTCTAGATCCTTATTAAATAAGTATTTATCCTATTAATTAGTTACGTAAAAACAGATGAGAAAATAAGGCCGATAGGTTCGAAAGAGATATCAAGAAGTCAATACCAACCAAATCGTTAAAATGGCAGAAAACCGTATACTAAATAATTACCAATTGATCTTACTAACTTTTTAGTGTTAAACTGAACTTGATACCAAACAAAACTCTTATTTTACTAAGATTTCCAAAAAGTTTTAGGTCTTAACCTTACCTTCTTCTTAGCTTTGCCACCACCAGATCCTTCTTTCTTTTTCTGAGTTTTTTGTGGCTGCTTTGCCGAAGATTTTGAATCCTTTTTGGGAGGCTAAAATACAAATTAAACTTTAAAAGAATATCACTGCTTAAATAAATAAAATCAGATTTTTGTCAAATAATATAATCAGACTCATTAAATCAGTTTTTACAACCACGGAGATTGTCTTGATGTAGATTTTTCATCACAAATGAAACACGCGACAAGATTTTCTAACCTAAATTCACAAATTAAAATTTGGATAAAAATATTCATTAACTGTAACTTCCTGGTTAAAACCAAGTTCTACAATTTAAACAAAGACTTATTTCATATCTAAAATTTATGATTTTTACGGAAATAAATAAAAATCGAAAAAATAAAAACAGACATCCACTCACCATCTTGACTTTTTCGAAAGGAAGAAATGGAAGGAAATTAAAACCAGTTTCCGGAACCAGAACTACCAACCTACATCAACAGGAAAAATAGCGTTTTTTTTAGTGTAGCAGTTCTGTCCTTGTTGGTCCGCATTGGTTCTGCTTAGTGATGGATTTTCGCCGGGAGCATTTGATTGCTCATAAATTGCTTCTGTAGTAAACTTTATTGTTCCCAAAGCAAACTCAATTTTTCTATATTTAAAGTAGAGATGAGTTGTAAAAACTTCGGGCGTTTGTTTTTGAGAGCATTGGGGCAGCATTTTTTCGGAGCATATTTTATTTCTTCCGGAACATTCGATGACGTCAAAAATTATTTTATTTATGTTTTGAATTATGTTATTGCAATGTAACCTCTGGTTTGGCAGCATTGTCCATAAATCGTTAAAAAATTAAATATTTAATGTTAATGATTGTTGTTATGCGATCAAGTATTGAGATCTGAGTAACTCTTTCCGCGGTCTTCGAGTAGTGCGGTTCATGTCTACATAGACTTCCCAGGTAGGCGATTGAAGGCATCGTACGAGCGTGGCTGTACCCTTGGGGATCGAGAAAAGATTGACGCTAACTTGGGGCTTCTTTCTTTTGGGGCTAAGCGCTGTGAGTGAAGATTCCTAAAGCCTGAAGTTTTTGCGTTTTGGTGTTGAACACATGGTGTCCTCGTATGGTCGAGGAGGTGCGCACGCTTTGCGGAAATGCGTCAGTAGTGAAAGTGACGGTTATGCGCGATACCAGTAGCAGCCGCTGGCTAGACAGTCACAATTTATGCATGTATAGAGAAAAAATTTGTTTTTAAACAGAAAACATAGCTTGAACAATAAAAGGAAAATCTGGGGGTCTAGAACCCGACAATCCAATTTTCCAACCACTTGACGATGGCTGTATGCACTAAGTGTCAAAGCCAAAAACCGAAAATAGAATAGAATAGAGATCTGAGTAGCTTTCCAGTGACGCTTATAAAGCGCTCCCGAGTAGCTCAGGAGCATTTCGTTCTACTTTATAGCGTTCAAGTGACGGAAAGTGTTATGCACTTGAACTACCCCGTTTTTCTTTTCCCTTGCCCCTCATGCACCAGCCCCTCCTTTGGTTTTTGTGCTTTAAACGTGTTTTTTATGGTTAAGGATGGATTTTTAAAAATTATTTGTTTAAAATGGATTTTGATATATATTTTTTAAAGATATTTGCTGCGCACTCAGCCAGCGCTGGCCATTGTACGCAGATCCCATTTATAGGGGGATATCCTTTAGAGTGTCGGTACTTTGTCCAGGTCGATGCTATGTGCCAACTGTAGCATTCGTTCTAGGTCCAGTCCCGCAAGGTTTAGTGATTCGGATTCAATTTTGTAGGTTCCAAATATGTCCTCTCGTGGACCCTCTAGACCCCTACATTCCATAATCACGTGAAAAGGGGTCCCATCCCCATTTCCGCACCACCTGCAAATGTAATCTGCTACCAGACTCAATCTGGCTAGGTGCTTTTTAGTATACCAGTGTCCAGATACCAGGTCTGTAATAGTCCCCAGCTGAGTTCTACTTATGCCCAGTAATCTGGATGCAAGGTCCTGAGAGGGACCCTTAAGCTGTAAATAATCTGCTACCAGACTCAATCTGGCTAGGTGCTTTTAACCAGTGTCCAGATACCAGGTCTGTAATAGTCCTCAGCTGAGTTCTACTCATGCCCAATAATCTGGATGCAAGGTCCTGAGAGGGACCCTTAAGCATTGCCCTGGTATGCATTATCTTTGTCTCCGATGACACACAGTTCCTCAAACTTTCTTTTGGTCCAATCCTTGGCCCAGCGCTTGAGAACCCCACCGGACATGCCCGGGGGCAGGGTACTGCCAGGTTTGGGTTTTTGCTACCCGCTACCGCCAGTCTATCCGCTGCGTCGTTTCCTTTGATACCAGTGTGTCCTGGTACCCATACCAGATTGACCGTATTGGACTCTACTAATGTATTGAGAGTCTCTATACAGTCTTTAACTAGCTTAGAATCAATTTTTACCCTATTCAGTAGTTGTAGGACGGTTCTTGAGTCACTGCATATATATAGGTGTTTGCCTCTATATTGCTTGTCCAAGATCCATCTGGCACAAGCCCAAATTACATACACCTCTGTTTGAACTACTGTTGAGTGAACTCCAAGGGTGAAGGCTAGCTCCATCCTTGGATTTTCACCCCACACACCAGCTCCAGTCCCACTCCTATTTTTAGCCCCATCTGTGTACCAGACAAGTCCTTTAGGAGTGAGAATGTCTTTCATATGATCCGTCCATTCATTTCTGTCCGGGATATTTGTTTTGACTTTGTATGACATCGGAGCCCTCAGGCCGTGAGATATCATTTCCTCCCACCTCCCTGAGTACCGCCGCATATACCGCCGACTATACGATCTATCCTTCCACCTCCCGCCTAATTTAAGTCTAAAAGCAGTTTTAATCGCCCCTTCTTTAGCTTTAATGTCAGGGGTTTCTAAGCAGAATAGGTAGCTCATGGCCATTGTGATAGTGGTACAGAATGCCCCCGTAATCCCCAAACACGCTAGTCTGAGCACCTTTTCCATTCTGCTTTTGTTAATGGTCTTGGTGACTGCCGACTAAGACACGACCGAAGTAAGCTGTGGGATCATAATCGCAGAGTAGATCCAATTGACCGCTCTCGACTTAAGGCCACAACTTTTACCTATCATCCGCTGGCACGTCCAGAGGTTATTTTTAGCCTTCTCTGTTTGTACACGGATGTGTTCATTCCAGCTGAGTTTTTGTCAAGGGTCACTCCCAGGTAACGAACCTGGTCCTTAAATGCAATATCCTCGCCTTGTATCTGAAGCGATTCAATAATCATCCTTCTCTTTTTTGTGAATAGTACTATCTCCGCTTTCCCAAGGTTGACCCTCAGGGAGCAGGGGACAGCACCATTCGTCAACTATGTTCAGTGCTTTTTGCATCTTACTCTTTAGGGTTGGGGTGTAACCACCTCGCACTGCAATACAGATATCATCAGCGAATCCCACCACCTTAACACCCATTTTTTTAGCTGGGCCAGCAGGCTGTCTACTACGAGAAGCCATAGCAGTGGTGATAAAACTCCCCCTGCGGGCATCCTCTGTCGACTCTTGCCTTGATGCTTGTCCCAGCTAGCGCGACTGTGACATTCCTTGTCTTTAGCAGTCGGCTAGAGTGTCGCTGCTAAAGGATCTATCTAAGGAGGTATTATCAAAAGCCCCTTCACTGTCTAGTAACCCTTTTTTCCTCCTTAACGCCTCTTCGATATCGCCGACAAGGGCGTGAAGGGCTGTTTTGATGAATTTACCGGGTTGATACGCGTGTTGAGATGGATGTAACTTTTTACCAGTAGTTAGCATCTCACCCCTTAGAAAACGATCTATTACCTTTTCCAGCGTTTTAAGTAGGAAAGAGGTAAGACTGATTGGTCTAAATGCCTTGGCTGAGTCGTATGAGTTCTTCTCCGGCTTGGGTATGAAGACTACTCTCACTTCACGCCAAGCTTTGGGTATGTATCTTAGTGCCACACACGCTCTAAATACCCTGACCAGATGCCTCGTCAACTCGTCTCCCCCTTCAGATAGGAGAGCCGGGAAAATGCCATCCATGCCAGGGCTTTTGTATTTCTCAAAGGAGTGAACCGCCCAACGCACCTTGTTGAACGTAACAACCTTACAAGCCATCTTCCAATCAGACCTAGAGGGGGATGTCTACTTCCCTCCCCGGTCCGATTGTTGTCAGAATCAACCCTCTTGGATCCTGGAGAGTGTATCTCCAAGAGATGATTCGTTATTTGCTCGGGTTCCTCTAAAACTACCCCTTGAGGTGTCTTGAATTCCCCAATTTTAATGTGTGGTCCTCCTGCGAATATTCTCCTGAATTTTGCAACCAAGGATAAATTCTCCAGTTCCTTACAGTAATCTTGCCATGATTCCAATTTAGACTTTCGAACCAGACGCTTATATGCCTTTTGCTCGGCCTTGTACGCAGTCCAGTTTCAGTCCTTTTGGTTTTCATAGCCATATTAAGTAGCTGTCTGGAGCTGGTTCTAAGTTTATTAAGCTCCCTGCTCCACCAAGCCACCTTTTTAGTTCCTCTATTTATCTTAATAGGGCAGGATTTTTCGTAAGACTGCCTGATAGCTGAGGAGATTCTTGTTACCTTTCCCTCTATCACTCTCTCCGTCCACAGATGACCCTCGGCACCCCCGAGCATACTTTCTAGGCTAGATTTATACTCCGCCCAGTTAGTTTCTCTAGGATTCCTGTAGGCTTCCTCCGACGAAGCGGTGGCAGTCTCTAAAACAACAGGGATACGGCGATGATCAGAAAGTGTATCCTCTCCTCTAACTCTCCACCGCCTCATCTTTTCAGTGACATTTTTTGTCGTTATTGTTATGTCCAATACCTCTTGCCTTCTTGAGGTTACGAAGGTAGGTTTGGATCCTGTGTTAAGAATATCTAGATTCCATGTAAAGAGTTATTCCAATAGGGCTTCACCTCTTTCGTTTGTGTTTGTACTACCCCAGATGGTATTGTGCCCATTTGCATCGCAACCCACCAGTAGGTCTAGCCCTTCTTTATTACAGAACTCGACCACTCTCCTTAACTCCCTAGTGGGAGGGGCGTCAGTCGATATTAAAAGATATTATTATTATAAAGCCAGGAAAAGTTAAAAAAAAAACAACATTTTAAAATTTCTTAAAGTTATTATTATTATAAAGCCAGGAAAAGTTAAAAAAACAACATTTTAAAATTTCTTAAAGTTATCTCTCTTTCCTTGTCTAGGGATGCGTTCCAGTGACTAACTTTTAATAGAAGATCAAGAGCTTCAAGCCCTGAAGCGTGACGCACAAAAATTTTCGTCACGGGAAAGCTACTCTGTTTACTCGTAGATTAGTTAGGTACTCATATTTGACATTAGAGAAATATTAGGGAATTATTGGTATAGGCAAATATTGCTAGCAGTGTTAAGGGAAAAACCTTATTTTATTACTGCTAAACTTTAACGCCTATGTGAAAAAGTGTTATTGGTCAGCACGACAAGCTTGTATTATTTTTAACCTAAAACTGGAAAATTATTTGTTTTTATTTACAGTCTATTTTATTTATTTGCTTTGTATGCTACAAATAAAAAAGTTTTAACTTTTTAGTATATTTTAAAGACAAATTTTAAACATAAACAAAAATTACTTTAACACTTAACCTCATTTCGTTTTCAAATGTCAAAATAAGGAAGGACAACGACCAACTATATTTTGGCACAATTAAAGTCTAGCAGTAACTTTAATAAAGTTTCCCTTATATAAAACTACTACTGAGCATGCGTATTGTCAAAATACTGCTGAATTTATTACTGCTAGAACTTATATGAATTCCAATAATTCGCTATTGCACAGTAAAATAAGGCCAGGCACTAATAATACCAGCCCTATTTTCACATCTGAGCTTGCGCAGATGCATGTTGGTATAAGGAATCTCTTAATAGGGATAGTGCCTGGCTTTATTTATGTTATGGTTATATTTTTAACCGTATGATATCTCCATATTTAAAGTTCCCTGTTCCCCATGCTTGTTCGTACTTGTGGTCCAAAGACTTCTTTGACAAGTATCAAAGTTTTAATAAAATGTATTTAACTTCACAACCTTGAAAGTAGTGCAGTTTATTGAAAACTAAGTTTTGTTTGGCAAGGGGTAAAGTGTTGTGTATTGAATTGTAGTAGGACTAAAAAATGGAAATAAGTTTAAAAAAATAATATAGATTTATGCCAAACGTGTTTAACTGAGTTATGTCACAGATGTCAAAAATTCAAAAAGGCTTTTATGCTTTTATTTATAAACAAATAAATTAAAATTCTATACTTGTTTGTACGAGTGGTTCAAATACTTCTTCAACAATAATTATCGTTTTAATAAAATGTACCTAACTTCACGATCTCGAAAATAGTGTAGTTGAGTTATGCTTAATTTACAACCAATTTCAATTTAAATTGGAATTAGAAATTGCCTGCTTGACAAATGGTAATATATATAACCATTCAAAATGGAAATTACTGTCAAGGTCAATCGTAAATACAATTCGAATTATGCTGCATTTACAATACAATTTAATTTTAAATTAATTCAATTCTAAATTGACATTTAAGTGTGCACCCATTTGCAATGGAAAAGAAATAGCAAATTTGGTTATGGTTATGTCACCCAGAATGACATCACTGACAGGTCGGCCATATTTTCTGGGGGCACACAATCGCATTTGTTTACATTGTTTCTGATGGAAAAATTGTTAATATCTAATTGTTATTTTGGTAATTTTCTAGAAACCTGCGGCAACTCCGATTTTAACAAAATTTGGTATACGGGGTTTTTGGGGCGCTGATTACGAATCTGATAGTTTTTTTGGCGGAAACGTTTCGTTCTCGAGATATTCATCATCAAAGTTCAAATTTGAACTAAGCTTATTTTCACTATATTTCCCCTTTTTTTGCACACAATTCTTGATTTAAAGCTAAAGTGTCACAAAATATTTGATTTTCACTTTTTAAAACCCCGTTTTTCTACGTTTTTACATTAAATTGCGTGGCTTTTCTTTGATAATGCGTCAACCATACATACACATAGGGCTTTTTTCACACTGGGATTGAAATGATTTAAAGTATTGCTATGCAATTTAATGCAAAAATAATGTAAAATACGTAAAAAACGGGGTTTTAAAAGGTGAAAATCAAATATTGTGTACCACTTAAGCTTTAAATCAAGAATTGTGTGCAAAGAAGAGGGAATATTGTAAAAATAGGA
Source organism: Listronotus bonariensis (assembly GCA_014170235.1). Classification (NCBI taxonomy): domain Eukaryota; kingdom Metazoa; phylum Arthropoda; class Insecta; order Coleoptera; family Curculionidae; genus Listronotus; species Listronotus bonariensis. The sequence goes on from JACEGR010001451.1 coordinate 96,412, forward strand.
TTAGTTTAAATTTCAAGTCTGATGATGAATATCTCAAGAACGAAAGGTTTTCGCCATTTTTAATTAGATTCGTGATCAGCGCCCCAAAAACCACCGTATACCGAATTTCGTCAAAATCGGAGTTGCCGCAGGTTTCTAGAAAATTAACGTTATTTTATTTAATTGTAATTTATTTAAAGAATATGCCTCATTTTTGTTCCGTTTTTGAACTCCTTAAGGTGTGCTCAACGAGATAGTGTTTCGTTTTTCGTTTTCCGGCTGCTTTGACTAACAGACGAGAATGTTTAAATGCTCTTTCAGCTAAATTTATGCATGCATGCATTAAAGCTTTAAAAGGGGGTCTTTAAGTAAAGCTTGGTCGTATTTGTTCCAGGCATCATATAACAGGTAAGCAGATTTATTAAAAACAAAGTTTTGGAATTTATGTTGCCTAGATCAAACCACTGGTTTAAATGCATAAAATTTAGGTTTTTAAAATCTATTTTAGGAAGACCTGCTACTTTGGAAGATAAAACCAATCCGGACTGGATACCTAACCAAAATATGAGATGTTTTAACTGCCTAACCAGGAACATCTGCCTCATCAAGATATGAAAGAACAGTAAAAAGCGCTAAGATTCAAACAGAGGTATATTGTAAATAACATTCAGTGACCGCCAGAAATCTTGAACCATATGGAAAACTTTTATATTTTTGATTTCTCAAAAAATTTGTGCTTATACCGAAACTCACAAAACATTGATCGAATTTAAATAAATCATAGCATATACGAGGTAGGTGCAAATTAACAAATATGACACAAGAGAAAACTACCTTTATTTTTAAACGTAGAGAAAAATATTACTCGGAAAAATTGTTAGGAATTAAAAGTTAGGGTATATTTTAAAAACAGAGCCTCTTATTTAAAAAATTAAATAAAACTTACTTTTCCAACTTACCTTGTATGGAAATTGGATTAAACCAATTTACTTCCCTAAAATAAGGATATTATTGTCCTTAAATTGTAAAAAAATGTTAAATCTTCATTATTCCTAAAGCATTTAAGTATATTTAGATCACTTCAAAAACTAAAAGTAAATTTTTGCTTTTTGTGGTTCAATAAGGCTAAAATTTAAAAGCCTCTTAAGATTATTGTTCTACATAATTATTGCCTTATAAAAAACGTCTTGACATTTTTAAACTTACTACCATATCTTTGTTTTTTATTTAGATTAATCCTAAAATATTTTTTAAACTTCTATGAACTCTTTTCTTATTACCATAATTCCAATAAAGTTCAATTTTAGGACATTGTAATAGAAAATCATAAAAATAAATTTATATTTTGAGAAAGTAAAGACATATTTTATAAGTCAGAAACAATGTGGAACATTAATCTAAAGGAACTTTAAAATGTTAGCCTTATTGAACCACAAAGAAGCAAAAATTTACTTTTGTTTTTTGAAGTGATCTAAATGTACTTTAATACCTTAAGCATAACAAAGCTTAGACATTTAAAGACATCAAATTTAAGGACAATAAATTTACAGCAGTTATTTTAGATTGATCTAAAATCTCCAATTTTTTATAAGGAGGCCCTGCTTTTAAAATATGACATGATTTTTAATTCTAAACAAGTTTTTAAATAATATTCTTCTCTAAGTTTAAAAATACAGATCGTTTTCTCTTGTGTCATATTCCTTAATTTGCATCTACCTCGTTTACGCCAAGTTAGACATATTTATCCTAATGATGCCTTAAAATTAAGACTTTTGGATGACACTGCTATAAATAAACCGATATTTATTGCTTACCGTCATTGGGAATGGCACAAATTACCAGCTTTAAGATCTACGAAAAGGGATATCACTGTTAAAACAATGTCTGAAAGTGCTCGATATGTCATTGTCTTTTTATGAAGAATCGGAGAGATTACTTTTTGAGTGATTGTACCTATCTCGACAATTTAAACATTACCGATGTCAAGCTCTATTTAAATTCAGTGTATGGATTGTGGAGGGAGGATAACCATCTTTTATGGCGGACAAGTTGAAAAAGTGGCCATCGGAATGTAGCAAATTGGGGTGGCGCCACAGTAGCCAGTGGAGGGATTTAATATATGGATGGTGGAGGGAAGGATAACCATCTGAATGTATTAAAAAGTGGTAATCCGAAAGGTGCAAATTGGGATGGTGCAACACCAACTCCACAGAAAGCCCATCAACTACATCCAATATGGCGGCGCTACTAGTCGAGAAGTGTATAATAAACTGTCGTTCCTTAGTACTTAAATATTTGTTATTGGGCATGTTTATCGTAATCAAAATATTTTTTTATGATATTTAATCGTAAAATATTACATATTATACAGTGTGTCTGATAAAGTTGGAACCATATGGAAAACTTTTTTATTATTCATTTTCGAAAAAAAAATTATTTATACAAAGTTCTGCATGGTCTAAAAATTAATATGCAATTATTAAATTTTAATTTTCTTTAGTCTTATACGAGACATGTTAAAAAATAGAATTTTGCTCAAGAGTAAAGTACCTTAATTTTTGACAAAATCAGAAAGTGCTATTAAAGAAAGTTGTTCAGAATTAATGAGCATGTACAAATATGAAATTACAGCAATTAAGCATAAACATTCAGATTTTGTGAAAAACGCTAAAATTGTATCCTGCCAGAAAAGTAATAATAATTTATATGGAAGGAATTTTTATACTAAACTGCTGTAACTGCATATTTGTACGTCTTTTTTTTACTTTTTAATTAAAATTTTCTGATATTAAAAACTAAGGTACTTTACTGTTTGAGCAAAATTTATATTTTTGACATATCTCATATAGGATTTAAAAAAATAATAAAATTTGATAACTGCATATTGACTGAACTTTTTTCCAAAAATGAAAAATAAAAAAAAATCCATATGGTTACAACTTTATCAGACGCAGTGTATAATCCAATTAATATTAATTTTAGTCTTTAAACAAAAAAGTAAAAAAAAAACATTTTTTTATAGAAAAAGAAATTGACATACTTACCAAAGCAGTATTAATTTTTAGGTCGAATTTCACATTAAAATTTACACTGCTTTTATTTTAAACATGTAGACTAGAAAAATTTTAAATATTAGCATTATATTTCTATCTGTTTTCTTCGAATATTTTCGAATGTAAAATATATTATTAATGTACATTTAACATTACAATTAAATACATATTATGTTTTTACTAACAATGTTCACAAAATCTAACTAACCAGAACTAACCTTTTGTATTTTGTGCACAATATTTAGTAGATTATTAAATTTAACATACATTCTGAGTTTGATATGTATTTATTTATTTATTTCACTTTATTGTCTATAATAATCCAAAAGGATATGACAACGTCAAAAAATACAAATTAGTACTATAATTAAAAAATGTACAATAATATTGTTTTAACAATCTTAAGTTTATACAAAATAAAATAAAATGCTAGACAAACTAATGTACTTTAAAACAGATTACAAATCACACAACCCCACCAAATTTGTTATTTAACTATATAATTTGTGTCATGTTTTTGACAATTATGTCCCAAAAATAAATTTTAATCTACACCATTAATATTATTAAGAGAGAACTGTAACAATTTCTCTATGGTTCTGTTTTCTTAAAAAAAAACTGATGTCTTGGTTAATAGTTTTTCTATAGTCATTATAAGCTGCACATATCACAACGTCATGGTTAGGGTAGCATAATCCACCCCTGTCGTTTGCAGAAATTAGAGTAGTTGGATCCAAACTGCCAGTGCAAATTATACGTTGTTTTAGAATGAAAAATTTTATTGCAAAAATAAAGACATTTTAACAATTTAAGATTAATTCAGTGACCTATTTTTTCTTCTGTGTTACACTTTAGTAGTAAAAATTAAAAGGTACCCACCTGGTTTTAAGCGTGGCCTGTGCAATGATACATCCAAAATATCCCTGTATTAGTATAAATTTTTGTACTGCGTTCTATATCGTCACTTTGAAAATGTAACTTATAAACCTACTAAGAACATAGACAACTTTATATTTTTAAAGAAAATACAATTAGGATCAATTATACCTTATAGAATGTGTTGTTGGAATAAAGTTCTCCCTACGAATAGCATGTATCCATTTATTTTTAAAATCTTCATTTGAGGGAAAAGAAAAAACTGAAACCGTTGGGCCTTTACTGGCACTATTACTCTTACAAAGAGGCACACAACAAGAGTACGGCATTTTCAAAAACTTCTTAATTTGTTACTAAACAGAAATTTACTAAATTTAGTATATAACCTGTCGTCTTTTAAGTGTAAAAATCGCAAAGAAAATCACAAAAAACACTAAACACTATACTAAGAGGGTCCTTTTAGTTCACTAGGCCAATAAAAAGATAATAACACAATGTTTTAATTAGAAAAAACTGGTTTAAACGGATGTAAACAACCACTTGTTGATACACCACTACACAAACATCACAAGAAAAAAAAGGTAAATAAAACATACACTGTACTAACAGTTGCAAAAATCAATTTTAAACGTCCTATATGTCCACTTAAAACAATTAAAAGGTAAAAACAACCGTTGAAAACGAAAAAACTGACAAAAACACTATACTTGTCTACTGTACAAAAAAACAAGAGATGCCGCCATTTTTTATCGTCGGATGACAGTTGATTGGCTTTCCGTGAAGTCGGTGTTGGATGGTGCATTAGCTATCTAGCTCATCCTTTTGTGATAACCACCACTCTATTTCATTTAACTGGAGTACAGACGGTCATGCAAAACTGTCACATTTGTATAAAAAGTCAATGCTAGCGCGAACAAGAATCAATACTCAATATCATATAGGGGGCAAGACCTATCACGTTTATCTAGCGTCAAGGATCTTGGGGTCATTCTGGATGACAAGATTACATTTCGTGATCATTATTCTTTGGCCGTTTCCAAAGCATTGGGGATGCTGGGTTTTGTTTTCAGACTGGCCCGGGACTTGTCTTTGTCTTCCTTGAAAACTCTCTATTGCTCACTTGTGAGATCTCAACTGGAGTACGCTTCTATAGTATGGTCCCCATATTACAATGTGCATATAGATAACATCGAAAGAGTACAGAATAAATTTTTAAGATATTGTCGATTTCGATTTGCAAATGATCATATTGAAGTGTCTTTAAACACCTTAACGGAAAGAAGAATAGTCAATGATCTCTCTTTTATACATAAATTATTGAGTGGTGCTATTGATTGTCCTGAATTATTGGAGCAGATCTGCATAAAAATTCCTGAACGATTGTTGAGAAAAAGCGGCATTTTGAAGATTAAATTTCATTCCACAAATTATGCGAAGTTTGGCCCTATAACCAGATCGTTAAATTACTTAAATGAACATCCATCTCTTGACCCTTTTGGGAGCTCACTAAATAGGTTTAGGAGTAATATATTTGCCCAGTTTTAATGTAAAATTGTTATTATTTTAATTCATTTAAATGTATTTTGTACAGAAATTTTGAACTTCCAATTTTTAATTTTTGGTTATCTTTGTCTTAATAATTGTTATATTTCTTTATATATTTTATATTGTATTTGTAATACTTTAATGGGGTTTCCCGTATACTAATAAATAAATAAATAAATAAATAGGGTTGTGTGTATCACAAAATACATTGACTTCATATACAAATGTGACAGTTTTGTATGACCGTCTGTATCCCGGTTTAGAGGTATCTAAAAACAAGACACGGCAGAAATTTTCTTGCAAGAAACTTTGCTCTGATAAATATTTCAGCTTTAAAGTGAATCCTTATTTTTTAAAATAGCATTAAAATAATTTTTAGAATTACATAGCTAATTTTTATTATAGAATATAAAAATCAAGATTTCTGATTGAAAAAAACTAAAATTTTTATTTGTTTAATAAAAATCAAAATTTGTCCAACCCTGTTTTACAGGTATCTCCCCCTTGGTTTAATTATTTAAGAATAAAAAGTTATATTTTTTGTTAAAAATGTAAATGTTTATCTTGTTGTTTATTTAGATAGTGTTTCTCAACTCTATTTAAATACGAAATAACTTCGCACCTGTAAAAGACAAAAATAAATCTTTAAAATAATGTTTATTTGGATACACTATTTTTATAGACAGCACTAGCAACGACTTATTTTGACATGAAATAAATCGTTGGTACTTGTTAATATACAAAGTGTCACAAAAATATAATTTTCATTCTCAAGCAGGTTTTTTGAAATGAGACACGCTGTATATTTTAACAAATTTTAAGTCTGCATTAAATTCTATATCAAAAGTGTACAACTCAATTAATGTTAATTGCTGCTGGTTTTTGACATAATAGCAGTATGCTGACTTACTCATTACCGATTAAAAGTGAAGAAAGAAAATAATAAAAGGGCAGGTAGTGCTAGATTTGAAAAATAATTTTATACCGACTGAAACTTCTATAGATTACAGTTTACCCCTCATTTTGAGAGCTGCAAGCGTCAGCTGCCCAAGTAGCGCTGGAGTTTGAGATGGCAGCACATGAAAGTCGTTAAAAAAATTAACTTTAAGTATGTTCATACCCTGTCAAAATTTATGAGACAGCTCTTTAGATGATTTTAAACAAAAAATAATCGTCAGCTATATTAAATATGGTAAATAAATAAAAACCATTTTTTGGCACGGTCATTTTGTATTCCTAATATGAAATTCTACATTAAAATTACTCATTACTTATTCTTTAATTAACTAGGAATTTAACCAATCCGAGAAATGGTTTCTATTTATTTACGCAAAAACTGTACATCAAACAAAAAAAAGTCAAGAGATCAAATTTGTTCTAAACTAAACGGGGGTTCATAAAAAGATTTTTACTTAAGAAAAATGCAGTGGCATACCATTTTTTTTATATTTCATTAGTCCCCTCGTGGACGACATTGATAATTTTTTTTTCTTGTATGCCAAAAAATGTCTTCTGGTGCAAAGGGTCGTCTCCCAAATTCTTTAAACTTATCTGAAGGGGTATAAAAGTTATTATAAAAAAACTTTAACACCTCGTATTTTAAAAATGTAGACGTTTAGGACATATGTTCATATAAAGTGTTTTCTTTTTTTTTTTTTTGGTGGAAAATCACCTCCTAAATTTTTTCGCATTTGTTTAGAAACACCCTGTATATACCCATATTCGTTCATGAGTATATCAGCATATTGTTGATATCTTAAAAACCAGCAATAATTGATGTATAGTGTGTTCCACAAATTTTGATATAGAATTTATTATTATTAGAGTCAAAATATACAGGGTGGTCATTTAAAATGAAAATTCCATTTTGAGATACCTTGTATGTTAAATAATATTGTAAGTAAAATAAGTGTCGGTGAGTCCGTTTCCACATCGGTACTTTTTCTTAAGTTTATTTCGTATAAAGAGAGTTGGGATACCCTGCATCTCATTATCTTAGTAATAAATAATTATTTATTGCTTCCTATAAGTGTTTTATTTACTTTTATATTTCAATTATCTTGTCCCAGGGGCTTTAATGATTGCAAATGTTTTTATAGGGACCATTTTATTCATGAAAACCGACTTCCAGTGGCATACTTTAAGGGCACATATCTCAAGTGAAGAAGGACTAGAAAAAAATATGTTAAGACATTAACTTCTTATTATTTTACATTAATTTGTTATTGCCTATTACAAATCTTGAATAAAAAGACTTTTATATCCAGCAAAAATTTTTCTAATATGATATTTTAAAATGAAATTAAAAAATATATATAAAAGTTAGTGATTTGTGCCAAAAACTTGAAAAATTGCTTTAATTTCTACAACAGCAAACTTAAAAAAAAAACATTTTCCCTAGTCTTGGCATAGGAGCCTCTAAAATCTAATTCACTGGCTTAGAGTTATTGGGTTCTATGTTACAATTTGGCCAATTTGCAGATAATGTGTCCCCAAAGTTAATGAAACATATACTTCAAGTCACTATGAGTTACAAGATCATATGTTGTTTTGTTAATAAAATATTAGCCACTATAACATACAACTGTGTAGAAATAGCTCCTACTATAAGTTAGAAAGTTTTATGTACCCCATAGAACCTAGCCAGCTCATTTTGTAACACAGAACCTTATAATTCTAAGCCAGTGATATGTAGAAGTTAGACCCCGAAAAGGTGTTGATCGGTGATAATAATAATAATCGAACTTTTCTTACGATTCTTGCCAAAACCTGAGAATCAATCACACGGTTCTACGATTTTAACCTTTTCTGTAATAAACTGATGAATGAAAGATGATAATTGATCAATTATTTGCTAAAATTTTCCACAAAATAATTTTATCTTCAAGGAACTTAACCGTCTTTCATATTTCAATTTTGGGTTTTTTAGCAACAGACATACTCTACTCATACTCAAAAAACCATACTTTACAGCCTTATTAACTTTATCACTTGCTATTTTTCAAAATAATCTGCCATTCTTTAATCAAATAATCATAATTATTCAAAAGTAAATATAACCTCTGAAAAATTTCCAACATTGATATAACCTACAACTCGTGAAAAACGTCGATACCGATTTGAATTTATGGCGCGGTTTTTAAAATCTCTCCACTTGCGACTGTGGCGCCATCCCAATTTGCACCTTTCGGATTACCACTTTTTAAAACATTCAGATGGTAATCCTCCCCTCCACCATCCGTAAAATTACCGTAAAACGTTTATATTAAATTAAAATTAGAGAGATATGGGTGGTGCTGTAACGTCATGCGGTATTAACGTAAGCGCTATTATGACAGTTAAGTTATGCGCGATTCGATTTTTACCGTCGCTGGTGGTATTAACGTTACCGCATGGAGTAATTTGCGGGCTGATAACGCCGTGTGCTATTTAAAATAACGAATAGAATTGCCATGCGCACAATATTTTTCTTTGTTTATTTTTTAAGGTTATATTATTTATTTCGACAATATTTGGGTAATAAAGCCACAGAGTAAAGATAAACTACTAATCTTTAATAAAGCCTTGTTTTTTTATTTTGGGATAAATGTCGCAGGTGAAAAAGAAACAAAAAGTTTAAGATTTTCGGCCGACAATGACCTGGCTTTACTGAGAGAATGTCATAGTCAAAATTCTTCTGGAAAAGTGGAAAAATGTACAGTAAAATGTGTTTGAAATAGCGGGAAAAACTTTAGTATTTGCACATTAAAGGATCATTTGTTTTTGATTTTGTAAATTCGCAGACAGGTGTAAATAACCGTTCGTAATACGGCGTCTTCCATATCTCTAAAAACAAACACTAAATACCGTATGCGGTATTTAAATAGCGCCTTACGTAAATAACGAAGGTAGGCGGTAACCAAAGTACCCATATCTCTCTATTTTTACGCTCTAGTAGATAATTTAAAATTTGACGTTAAAGTAGGGTAACTTCATAGTTTAGAATTGTACTAGGTATATCCTTGACAGATGCTTTACACGTGCCTTCGAGGTTATGCATATTAGAGACACTTGCCACTTGGCTATAAAGTAATAATTACTTTATTTATTTATTATTATTATACAGTGTGTTTTCGGAAGTTCTTACCAAATAAGAAAATTAATTATTTGACAACTCGAAAAAAGTGCCTCCTTCATAAAAAACCTCCTTAATAAGAAAATACGTTTTCACAAAAATATTTGTAGGTTAGATGTACAGCGTGGCCTAAAAAACTTGTTTCCAAATTGAAATTTAGAGTATTTTTTAACTAGGGTAGAAAACTTATTAAAAGGGTGATTTTCTATGTCATAATATGAAAAAAAAAATCTGTCCGGAGTTGCTTCGTTTCTGAAATACAAGGCGTTAATTATTTTTTTAAAGTCGATATTTTATAAATATCTTAAATACGAAACGACATACAAAAGAAATGTACAACACTAAAAATTTGTATTTTTATTTGCTTTATAGAAAAAAATATACAAACTACATAAAAAGCCAGTGGCGAACATTTTTCTCTCAATAATATTGGCTGTTGTGCCAATATTATTGAGAGATATGCTACTGGATCCAATAAAGTTAATCTAGGTAAAACTTTACAAGCCCTTGATTTCATTAAACAAATACACCAAAATGTTTCTCTGATTCTAATCTGATTTGAACCCAGTCGATTAAGGGGTATTTAATATATTTATAAAATATCGATTTTTTTAAACTTTAACGCCCTATATTTCAGGCAATTCCGGACATATGTTTATAGAAACTTTTCTTCATAAAATCACCCTTTAAAGTTTTTTGCCGTAGCTAGGATACGGTGTATATTAATTTGGTAACACGACTTCTTTAAGCCACCCTGTACATCCAACATACAATTATTTTTGTGGAAATGTATTTTCTTATCAAGCAGGACTTTTTTAAAAAGGCATTTTTTTTCGTAAAGTATATAAATAAAAAGTTTCTCATTTGGTAAAAACTTTCGAAGGCACGCTGTATATGTAACTAATTTTCATTTACTTTTTTAGATTACCCAAGTTTTTGCTGGCTAATTACACTATTTTGTATATTTTAAAGCAACAAGTCTAACCTTTAGTTTTAAACTCTACTTGTATCTTAAGAGACAAGCAAAATTTTTAAATCGACACTTTATATACAAAAACTATATAAAAGTTTAACTTCCAAAAATGTAAACGACAATTTAAAAAATTAAAGATAAAGTAAAAAATCTATTTTTCTTTTTTTTTTTTTTTTTTTGATTATTAATGACACAGTTCAAAATTCCTATTCCTATTTTTATTATCTAAAATAATTAGGGAATTGTTCCTCCTTCAGGGAAATGAGAGCTGAAGCTAAATTAAAATAATAATACTTTTTTTATTTAACCAAAAAATGCATATAATAAAATTAAAATAATGGTGATCTTGGGAATTTGGGCAGCCATTATGCAATTCTTTCAAAATATCATATTTTTGCTAAATACAAACTCATTAAAATTGGGTAGTGTTCTCTATAGCGCCGTATTTAAAAATTATTGAAATTTTATATTTTTCTTTTGTACTAAATTTTGTACATATGCAACATAAGCAGCAACCCCAGAAAGATCCCGATTGACCACAGTACACCCTAGTGACATATTTAGAACTATAATTTAGACAAAAAATCAAGCCCGTTTTGAAAGCATGTCGATTACACTCCTTCTTCAAGGTCTCCTTAGTTATATCACAAAACAGAGAGTGTTAGTTCTGGTTAGGGTTATATTTACTTTACTAAATCCAAGGAGCATGGACAAAGGGAGAGAAACAGTTGATTTACCCCAACCAATTAAGAAATGGCACACACCTGCGACTGGTGATTGTGTTCAGCGACCAAAAGAGCTCGTCAAAGTTTTATTTTATTCTTGCTTAACGTTGGTAAAAAGGACGTGCTTGGTTAAAAGTATGGATTTATTTATAATTTTTTGTTTCAGTACGCACTTTTTACGTAACATTTTTGTGTCTGAATCAATACTATCAGCCAAATATCTTGCGAACTTTCACCGGTTTGATGGTTAACTTAACACAGCGGGATTACTCGTCATGCGCATGGGAGGTTGTTTTTCCGGCTTGCTATTGGCTGTTATAAATGTCAAAACTCTTGACTTTCACATGTTCAATATGGCTGATGTTTTGTGATTGTTGTGGCTGTATATTTGTTTTGTGTTTTATTCGATTTGATTTTAAGTGTGACCTGTGTTATAGTTATAAATTATTGAAACAAAATTTGTGGAAATTTATGGGTTTTTTAATAAATTATTTTTTAAATTATTTACGTTGTTTTTTTTTGAATAAAAACAATTTAACACTATCTAGGATTTATTTATGTAACAAAACATTATATACATTAATATTTTATATACATCCGTAAAATATATTTAATGAATATCTTGCTGAAGGTAAAAGCACAATGAACCAATAGAGGATTTCTGTGTGCGTCACTCTATATTTAAAAAATTTGCTTGAACTGTAAAAGTCAGACAAATGATCAGTTTAAAATGTATTAATAGTGATAAAAATTATACTAAAGCGAAAAAATAAAAAGGCCTAAAGCCTAAACACTTAAAAAACTTAATAACTGACCCAGTAAGGTACAAACCAAGATATAGAGTGTGTCTACTTAAGTTCGTACCATAAGGCAAACCTATTATTAATTTTACGAAAAAATTTAACCATTCGATATTAATTGTTTTCAGTGGTAGGTATATGAAATATCTTAAAAAATATAAATTTATATTAAGAGGAAAGTACACTTATTTTTGTCAATATTGAAAATTTGTGGAAAAAAATGTTTAGGATTAGGATTTTTTTCTGCAATAACGAGCATTGATTGATTGAAACGGCTATTGATCCTCTATCCTTGTCTATTCTCTTTGGAATCAACACCGACTCCACAGAAAGCCTATCAACTACATCCAATATGGCGGCGCTACTAGTCGAGTAGTGTATAATAAACTGTCGTTCCTTAGTACTTAAATCATTGTTATTGGGCATGTTTATCGTAATCAAAATATTTTTTTATGATATAAATTCGTAAAATATTACATATTATACAGTGTGTCTGATAAAGTTGGAACCATATGGAAATTTTTTTATTATCCATTTTCGAAAAAAAAATTATTTATACAAAGTTCTGCATGGTCTAAAACTTAATATGCAATTATTAAATTTTAATTTTCTTTAGTCTTATTCGAGGTATGTTAAAAAATAGAATTTTGCTCAAGAGTAAAGTATCTTAATTTTTGACAAAGTGCTATTAAAAAAGTTGTTCAGAATTAATGAGTATGTACAAATATGAAATTACAGCAATTAAGCATAAGCATTCAGATTTGGTGAAAAACGCTAAAATTGTATCCTGCCAGAAAAAAAATAATAATTTATATGGAAGGAATTTTTATACTAAACTGCTGTAACTGCATATTTGTACGTCTTTTTTACATTTTTAGATAAAAATTTTTGATATTAAAAACTAAGGTATTTTACTGTTTGAGCAAAATTTATATTTTTTGACATATCTCATATAGGATTTTAAAAAATAATCAAATTTGATAACTGCATATTGACTGAACTTTTTTCCCAAAATGAATAATAAAAAAGTTTTCCATATGGTTACACCTTTATCAGATGCAGTGTATAATCCAGTTAATATTAATTTTAGTCTTTAAACAAAAAGTGAAAAAAAAACATTTTTTTATAGAAAAAGAAATCGACATACTTACCAAAGCAGTATTAATTTTTAGGTTGAATTTCGCATTACATTTTACACTGCTTTTATTTTAAACATGTAGACTAGAAAATTTTTAAATATTAGCATTATATTTCTATCTGTTTTGATCGAATATTTTCGAATGTAGAATATATTATTAATGTACATTTAACATACATTCTGAGCTTGATATGTATTTATTTACTTATTTTACTTTATTGTCTATAATAAACCAAAAGGATATGACAACGTCAAAAAATACAAATTAGTACTATAATTAAAAAATGTACAATAATATTGTTTTAACAATCTTAAGTTTATACAAAATAAAATAAAATGCTAGACAAACTAATGTACTTTAAAACAGATTACAAATCACACAACCCCACCAAATTTGTTTTCCCCATACTTCAGCAGGTATCATCTGAAAATAAATACTAATATTATAAACTAACTTATAAACATTAAAAATATGTTATGCGAACTATCTATTCTTTTTTGTTGCCAGATTTTATCCGCTTCAATTGAGGCATAATATTATTTTTGGAAGTTAAAACAATTTTTTTGTTTGGCAAATTTTTTTAAAAAAGATTTGAAAATTTAAATAAAAGTTCTTTAACTATATAATTTGTGTGATGTTTTTGAAAATTATGTCCCGAAAATAAATTTTAATCTACACTATTAATATTATTAATAGACAGAACTGTAACAATTTCTCTATGGTTCTGTTCTTTTAAAAAACTGATGTTTTGGTTATTAGTTTTTCTATAGTCATATACATATAAGCTGCACATATCACAACGTCATGGTTAGGGTAGCATAATCCACCCCTGTTGTTTGCAGAAATAAGAGTAGTTGGATCCAAACTGCCAGTGCAAATTATACGTTGTTTTAGAATGAAAAATTTTATTGTAAAAATAAAGACATTTTAACAATTTAAGATTAATTCAGTGACCTATTTTTTCTTCTGTGTTACACTTTAGTAGTAAAAATTAAAAGGTACCCACCTGGTTTTAAGCGTGGCCTGTTCAATGGTACATCCAAAATATCCCCTGTATGTATAAAATTTTGTACTGCGTTCTATATCGTCATTTTGAAAATGTAACTTATAAACCTACTAAGAACATAGACAACTTTATATTTTTAAACAAAATACAATTAGGATCAATTATACCTTATAGGATGTGTTGTTGAAATAAAATTCTCCCTACGAATAGCATGTATCCATTTGTTTTTAAAATCTTCATTTGAGGGAAAAGAAAAACTGAAACTGTTGGGCCTTTACTGGCACTGGTACTCTTACAAAGAGTCACACAACAAGAGTACGGCATTTTATAATTCGTAATTTGTTAAAAAACAGAAATTTACTATAAATTTAGTATATAACCTGTCGTCTTTTGAGTGTAAAAATCGCAAAGAAAATCACAAAAAAACACTAAATACTATACTAAGAGGGTCCTTTTAGTTAACTAGGCCAATAAAAAGTTAATAACACAATGTTTTAATTAACAATTTAATATCAAAACTTCTTCAGAACTATAGTTAGTCATCCGAAGCTGGTAGCCAGGTTCACGAGTCAAAGCCCTTCACCTGGGGGCTGATGTTGGCCCTGTGGAAACTAAACTGTTCGCGTATGATAATGAGAACAAACCTTTCCGAGATCTTTAAGGATTATTTTATATTTATTTTGTTTTGTTATTCTACTTGTTTAGATGTTCTGTAATAAATAAGTGTATGGCTTTGATTTATTTCGGGAAAAATTTGATCAAAAACCCGATTTATATTCATTTTTTAGCTTATATGGACATCCAAATCCCTAAATCTTGTACAGCGTATGCTTATTTTTATAACAGTAGATAAAAATTTTAAGTTTGAATTTGTTTTAAATTTGTAATTAAGGTGTGCTGAGATATAATAAAAAATACAGTTAGCATATAATGCTTTTCGAATAATTATGGGGGTCTAGGTTCATAGAAAAGTGGTGTTTTGTGGTATAATGGCTTGTGTATATAATTGTCGTTTATTCTTATGTGTGTTATGTTTCTTGTTAGTTCTGACTTTATTATACTGTATCTATAGAATTTATCTGTTTGATCAGTAATGTACTCTTTTATTGTTTGTGTGTTAGCTAATTGATGTAGATTATCAATCCTGATGTATCTGTCTGATTGTGTTGCTGCCCTTAAAATTTTGTTTTGCATACGCTGCAACCTGCATAATTGAGTGTCAGAGACACTCGACCACACAGGTGCAGCGTATGTTATGGTTGGTTTAATTATAGAATTATAGATTATTAGTTTGTTTTGTTGCGACAGCGGTGATCGTGGTGACAATAGCGAATACAGTGATTGTTGTGCTAAAAGGCCTTTTTTAGTGTGTGGTTAATGTGGGCGACAAATTTTAGCCGTTGGTCTATCACGACTCCTAAATACTTTATTTTTGAAACAGGATGGATAGGGACATTGTTTATTTGAACTGGAATAAAGATTTTGTTATTCGTAAATTTTCTGGTTAAGACAAGACATTCCGTTTTTTGTTCATTTATCTTTATTTTCCAGTTCTCGTAAAACGGGATAAGGAAATTTAGGTGGTATTGGATATGGGATTTAGCAACCATAGCTGAAAATGAACTGGCGTATAACAGCGCATCGTCAGCGTATAGTGCTAACTTGGTTGATGGATATTTTGGGATATCGGCCAAATAAAGGTTAAAGAGCCTAGGACTAAGCACGCTGCCCTGCGGGACGCCTGAGTGCGTCGTCCTAGGGTAGGAAAGGGAATTATTAACTCGAATTTGGAAGGTTCTCCGAGTTAAGTAGGAGTGAATTAAGGTAATAAGGTATAGTGGAAAATTATGGAAATGAAAAAGTTTATAGATTAGTCCATTATGCCAAACAGTATCAAACGCCTGTTTGATGTCCAGAGACAAAAGTACGGTGTTTTGCTTTGCATTGAATTTATCGATTGCATGTTGTAAAACTGCGGCTACTAACATAACCGCGCTTAAGCCAGGCTTAAACCCAAATTGCTCGGGTGGTACTTTTGTTTCCAAATCGAACTCCCTGACTTTTAGCATAATGGCCATTTCTGCAACTTTTCCGGGAGTGTTGAGGAGGGCTATAGGTCTGTAGGAGCTGGGAGTTTTGGGATCTTTGCCAAGTTTAAGGATAGGGATGACAATGGCGTGTTTCCATTGCCTAGGAAAGTGTTGGTGAAGGAATATGGCGTTTATAATGTACAAAAACTGTACGAAGGATTTTTTAGGAAGGTTTTTTAATAGGATATTAGGAATTTCATCTATGCCCGGGGCTTTATTATTAGGAAGGGATTTGAGTATAGACGATAGGTTTTTTGGTTTAATTAAGAGCTTGGATAGTACTGGGGGGAATAGGGTATTTTTGTTTCAATAAAGCGTTTGCTTTGGCTGTGATGTTGTTGTGAAACTGGGTAGTGTTAGGACTGCCGCTGCACACATCGGCCAAAAAGTCTGCCAAGGTTTCGGCGACTTCCTGGTCGGTCTGTGCAACACCGGGGTTTAGAGACGGGATTTTGGTATATTTATTTTTAAGACGCCTGGTCAGACGCCACAGAGAGTTATCTTGAACTGACAAGCCCCTGAGAACGCCTGACCAGGTTTTGTTTTTAAAATCATTAAGTTTTTGACGAATTGTGTTTTGCAACTCGACAAATCTAAAATAATCTATTCTGCGCCTAGTGCGCTGCCATTTTTTACGGATATTATTTTTAAAAGTTATTAAGTTTAAAATTTCATTTGGAAGGCGGTCCTCTCTCGGTTTGAGGCTGACTTTTGTTGCTACCTGGTTTCTAGCTATCTGAATACTATTTGTAAAGATGTCAACCTGATTTTCTAGCTCTTCAATGCTGTCGATTTTATTGTTTATTGTTGTATTTTCCGCAGCTATGCGTTTAAACCTATTCCAGTTTATATTTGTGAAATTCCACGTGAGGGGGCCCCCTTCCAAATGAATATTTGTTTGCCATGAGCAAAAAATTGGTAGATGATCTGATGAAAGTTCATTTATGACTATAATTTCTTGCAAATTAATGATATTTTTATTTATAATCAGATCTAGGGGGTGGGGGTCGTCTGATTACAAGGATAGTGGGTATGGGTGGGGGAATAAGGATTTGCAAATCGTGTTCTGTGACGTAATCACAGAGCAGATGGCCGTTTCTGTTATTTCTGTGATTACGCCACAGGACATTTCTTGCGTTTAAGTCACCCAACAACATCACTTTGCCGCCCTGTGAGAAAATGTTATGTAAATCTATTGCTTGCATAGGTAGCCTCGGCTTAGCATAGGCACAGCTGACAATCACACCATTTCTCAGTTTTAGTGATATATTTTCTATTTGACTAATTATAGGTGGCAAAAGTACGTGAGGAATGTTGTGTTTTATCAGCAGTGCCACGCCCCCGCCGCGAGCATTTCTATCCTTGCGATAGATTGTGTAGTTTCGGATTTTAATTTGGGTTTCTTGCGCTAATTTTGTTTCATTTATTCCCATAATGTCTATATTGTGTTTATATATGAAATGTATAAGTTCCCCTAATTTATTTTTGATCCCGTTAGCATTCCACTGTACAATTTTTAGTTTTTTAGATGTCATATTGATCAATTTTATCAATAAAACTTAGAAGAGCCATTGCTCTATCTATTTTTTCTGAGTAAGAAGTGGTATATTTTATAAAATCGGAGAGAAAACGAATGGTTTCTTTAATGTTTATTTTTTCCTTTAATGTTTTCATTAAACTTTGAAGCTCGGAGAAATCGTTATCATTACCTTGATTTCCGTTTGATTGTGTTACACTTTCAGGTGGGGAGTTTCTGGTGTTTTGTTGTTGATAAGGGTTGGTTGTTGCGGGTCTGGTTCTCAATGGTGGAAAATTTTGGTGGTCGGTAAAATTGGGGGCACTTGCCCTGCCCGCTGCAGAAGCACTTGCCCTGCCCTCTTCACTCTTCCACGCATTTCTTGTGGGTTGTGGTGCCGGTTTGTAAGTTGGTTTTTTCTGCTGTTGTTTGTCTTGTATACTTGCTACTCTATACTCGTAAACTTTGCAGCTTGTTGAGGATGACTTGTGCTGCTGTCCACAGTTGGCACACCTAATGTTATCGGGATTGGTGCAATCCTTAGTATAATGTGTTTTTGAACAATTGTCACAGCGCGGTGCATAATGACAATTTGTTCTTGTGTGCCCCCAGCGACAGCAGCGGCGGCATTGTACGATTTCTTTTTCCTGTCGGCGTATTTCCCAGGAAACACGGGAGCAGTCGAGAAATTTAATTTTTTGTATGTGGGTTAATTTTATGTCGGCTTTTGTCACTACAAGGTGCATCGGCCTTGTCCTAGTTCTCATTACGTAGATGTTTTTGACTTCAACGCCATTTTCTTCTATTTCCGCTTTTATATCTTCGATTTCGGGAAGATGGTCAAGGCCCTTTAGGACAAAGCCGTGCGTCTTGTTTTCTTCCGTTGTGTATGTGTGCCATTCCTCTGTGTCCTCCAATTCCAGGGTTGTTTTATATTTGTTATAGCCTTGCAAGTTTTCACAATATACAATAGTTGTATATTTCGTGGTTTTAATTGTGTATAAGTTTTTGCCTATTATTTCGTTTAGTTTATTTGTAAATTCCTTAAATTCTTTATTGGTGTTTATTATCCCGTTTATGATGATTGGGGGTGGTTTTTAGGCTTTTTATTGCTTGTTTGTTGGTTATTAGTCTTCTGTGGTTGTTCGCTAATCGGTGTTTGTGTACGAGCTGGTTGTGGTGTTGACGTTTTTTCATGTATTATTGTTCTTGTTGAGTCATCTAATTCTTCATTCCAGTCCTTGTCGGTGTCTTTGTCATCGTATAGGGGTGCAAATCTGTTTGCGGTAGGTGTAGGATTGTTGAAGTTGCGTATTTTGAATAGTCTTTTAGGTCTGTCTACGGGTGAAATGTCTTTTCTTTTTCGTGAGTTTTCCTTAAATTGTTCAAGTCGTTTTCTTTCTTCCTCGAGTCTTTTTTGTACTATTTCGTCCCTTTCATTTAGCAAGCCTCTTTGTTGTTCTATATTAATGTGTTTATTCGAAGTTTCACCTCCATCGGGAAAAGTGTAGGGGTTAATTGGCGAATTTTGGGGGCTAGTGTGCCGTCGTGTTCCATCGGTGTATTCGGTTTTTCGGATTCTATAATTTCGGGGTGGTCAGTATTTAAATGATTTGTAATGGTTTCTTTTTGCTTGTTTAGGTCCAGTTGACATTGATTTCGCTTATAAAAATTCCTGCAGATTCTGCAGGCCTCACTAGTATATATAAGGATTCTCATTAAATCCTGGTTTTCTTTCGTTATTTCGGGTGAATCTTGATTAATTTGCATATCGTTTTTTGGGGTGCCTCTTGCACCCCTTGGGTCTGACATGTGTGGTTTTCACGTCTACTTCTGTTGGTTGGATTTGTAGAAGAAAATTGGTTTTTGGCGAAACAATTATTCCCGTCAAAATAAAAAAGTACTAATAACTCGAACTTATTATAATTTTAGTATCGGTCGAGTTGAAATACCGGTTTTAGGAATTTAAAGAATGTTGTTTTGAATGATTTGCAATACTCTCGATTTTCGGAATTCGAAATATGCGTTTTTGCTGGTGCAGTTTCAGACCGAGTGTGTGTTTTGCACACAACCGTACACTTCCACTACACAGCCTGTATATTATTCCTAAATAACTTAATAAATAAATGTTTTTCCAACAGGTTTACCACGCAACTTACTATGCAAATGGCTTACCTGATTGAATTGCCGCAGGTGAACGTCTTGTACCCCACATTATCGGCTCTCCCTGGGTCAGCTGTTCTATACATCGACCGGTCCTAAATAGAAAACATAAAAACCTTGGTAAGTGGCATATTTTTTATTAATTTTATGTATAATTAATACATACCCCTTTTACATCGGCGAAGTTACGGTTTATATTCTAGTAAAAAAAAATATTAATTGAATATTTTACTTGGGGTTATATGGTAAATAATTTTTTATGTGAAAGTAGAATTATAAAAATATGTGTTGCATACGCCGCTCGCTAAATTTATTTTTTTATCAATTAGCGCTTTTTAAATATTTTACACCCCCAATATTAATGTACTATCAATTATTGCAGGTTAAAAGTATTTTTGCTCGATAAATGGTGTTTTTTATTGTCCTGTATACAATAATAAAAATATTGAGCGCCTTTTTATATTATTTATTTATCGAATGTAATATTATATGTGGTACAGATGACGTCATTTATTTTCTATATATTTGATTATATGCTTTTCAGGCTATTTGGTTTATGTATAAATTACTGTTTTTACTTATATTTTTTATTTTTTGAGGTTATGTGGTTTAATTTTAAATTTGGTATACGCGCGGCCTTTTTTATTTTTAGGTGATAAGTGGCGTTTTTAACATCCTGTATACGATAATAGAGTTTCTCAGAAATCCGTTTTTTATCTGCGTAATCTGTTTTTAAAAAAAGACCGCCTTTTTACCATATTGTATTGATTGAATTGTAGGTGGCCGATGACTTTCCATATATTTGATTTTATGCCTTTCGGGCTACTGGCCTATAAATGAATGCTTTTACCTGCAATTTTTTTATTTTAGTGTTAATGTGGCTTAAATAATTTTTAA
Organism: Listronotus bonariensis; assembly: GCA_014170235.1. Taxonomy (NCBI): domain Eukaryota; kingdom Metazoa; phylum Arthropoda; class Insecta; order Coleoptera; family Curculionidae; genus Listronotus; species Listronotus bonariensis. The sequence continues at coordinate 117,288 of JACEGR010001451.1, forward strand.
AATTGATATGCGCGAGTCTTTTTTATTTTCATGTGATAAATGTAAATGAATTTTAAGAGTTGGTATACGCTTGCCGGTCTTTTATTTATTTTAGGCGATAATTGGTATTTTCTATCATCCATGCTCTGTGATGGCGTTTTTTTGTCTGTTGTAATCTGTTTTAAAAATATTGAACGCCTTGCTATATTTATTATTGTTGAATTAGGAGTGAGATGACTTTCCATATATTTGATTTTTATGCTTTTGGTCTATTCTGGCCCTATGAATTACTGGTTTTACCCGTACTGTATTTTTATTTTGGTGTTAATGTAAGCTTTAAATAATTTTGGAATGTAACATACACATGCGGTTTATTTTTTCTTGTTTTTTTGGTGTAGGTATCACGCGTGTTTTACCAAATAACTCTGTTTTTAAATTCCCAATTGTAAACAACCACTTGTTGATACACCACTACACAAACATCACAAGAAAAAAAAGGTAAATAAAAACATACACTGTACTAACAGTTGCAAAAATCAATGTTAAACGTCCTTTATGTCCACTTAAATCAATTAAAAGGTAAAAACAACCGTTGAAAACGATAAAAACTGACAAAAACTATACTTGTCTACTGTACCAGAAAACAAGAGATGCCGCCATTTTTTATCGTCGGATGACAGTTGATTGGCTTTCACGGTGTTGTCCAAGATCGTTTAATAGGTAAGGTTGCCTCGTAAGCGTTTCAACATGGCGGACCATACGTCACATATGTATTTTGCTCATTATTTAATGAAGTTTTTAACAGTGTAGTTTGTGTTTTTTGTCAATATTAAAGAAATACTTTTAAATACTGTTAATTCCAGTTGTTAATGTAACTTCTTTATTTCCTATTAATAAATTATTGATTATTCTAGCTGATTTTTAAATATTGTATATCGCGCTCTTTCGCCCTCATAGCATTATCCGTCTAGACATCCTTGTTTGCTATGTTGGCGCCAATAAGGAACCAGCAGTGCGGTACATATGTGACGTAATGAGGCAACTTTACCTATTAAACGATCTTGGGTGTTGTCTGAATGCAGAGTTTCTTTATGAGAAGGGGTTTAGACATAAGCAAGACCGGCGATAGCTTTTGTCAGGGACGTGAGGGTGTGAGAATTACGATTTTGGTTGGCAGTTCTGTTCAAAGTTGGTAGCATTATCAGCTGATGACAGAGTCGTGCCTTGTCGAAGGTTTGTTTGGTAAAAACTGTGGAAATTTGCCATTTTCATTTTAGTTGTATATTTTGCAAGGATTTCCAGTTGTTAATGTTTTTGGTTAGTTTAGAGACTTCACATATTATTGGTTCGGACTCTTTTTATTTTAGAGATTTTGATAGTGTTTAGTTGAATAGTTTTCAGTCATTCGTGTTTTTATATACATATAATACTGATGAGTGTCCGCTAATTAATGGTACACAGAAAAACTACAGATTTCTTATGCGAAAATACCCATTTAGGATTTAAACAAACATACCTATATCCAAAAGTTAATGATAAGAAAGATACGGGGTGTTAAAGGGATATAAATATTTTTTATTCATGCACTTCGATAATTTTTGATATGTTTTAAACATTTTAATAAAACTCGGTATCCAGGAGTTTTTAGCTATCAGTTATTTATATCTGAGCAGTTGTAATTATAGCTAATACGATGTTATTGAAGGTACATACTTTCGGGTGCACTGAACAACTAAAACGTGAATACCTTAAAAACGGTTGTCAAAACCGATTCTTACTAAGTATACCTTTTTTGTGCAGAAAGCATAGAGAAGCTTACTAGTTTACATACATACAGGGTAGTAACAAAAAATTGGGTAGTTTTAGAGAATTTTAAATAGTGTACCCATCGGCCTCTAGTCTACACACAAAAATTAATATTCGATCTGAAATGCTAATGTTTAAAAACCCCGAGATACCGTTTTATTAAGATATTTAAAAAGGGGGAACAATTATCGAAATAAATTTACTTTTTCTTTTTACTATGACACCCCTGTATCTTCCTTATTATAAACTTTTGGATATTAGGTATGTTTGGTTAAATCTTAATATTTTGGCATAAGAAATCTGTGGTTTTTCTGTGTACCATTCATTAGCGGACACCTTGTATACAAAGTTTTTAATATGGTTTTTGACTTACAGAACCATGGAAAATGTTTTGCTCTGCCAGGTACCTCATCGTCCTGTCGTCGCTTTGATAATTTTTAATTTTCAATATTTAAGCCACATTTATGTTTTTGTTTTAGGTTATGCCTATTAAAATATTCCAATAAATTTTGTTTATAACGTACAGTTCTTTATTGTTTTCTCCTTAATTCTACGCCACTGATCTGCCTAAAATCAAACTTGGCCGAAAATGGCCCGACTTGACGTCACAGCCACGCTAGCCAATATGGCGAATGTCGTGACCTTATCTCATCAATCGACTTTGGTTTGAATCAACACCGACTCCACAGAAAGCCTATCAACTACATCCAATATGGCGGCGCTACTTGCCGAGTATTTGTTATTGGGCATGTTTATCGTAATCAAAATATTTTTTTATGATATTTATTCGTAAAATATTACATATTATACAGTGTTTCTAATAAAGTTGGAACCATATGGAAAACTTTTTATTATTCATTTTCGGAAAAAAATCTTTTTACAAAGTTCTGAATGGTCTAAAATTTAATATGCAATTATTAAATTTTAATTTTCTTTAGTCTTATACGAGATATGTTAAAAAATAGAATTTTGCTCAAATATACCTTAATTTTTGACAAAATCAGAAAGTGCTATTAAAGAAAATTGTTCAGAATTAATGAGCATGTACAAATATGAAATTACAGCAATTAAGCATAAGCATTCGGATTTGGTAAAAACGCTAAAATTGTATCCTGCCAGAAAAGTAATCATAATTTATATGGAAGGAATTTTTATACTCAACTACTGTAACTGCATATTTGTACGTCTTTTTTTTACTTTTTAAATAAAATTTTTTGATATTAAAAACTAAGGTATTTTACTGTTTGAGCAAAATTTATATTTTTTGACATATCTCATATAGGATTTAAAAAAATAATAAAATTTGATAACTGCATATTGACTGAACTTTTTTCCCAAAATGAATAATAAAAAAAGTTTTCCATATGGTTATAACTTTATTAGACGCAGTGTATAATCCAGTAAAAATTAATTTTAGTAGTTTAAACAAAAAAATTAAAATTTAATTTTTTTATAGAAATAGAAATTGACATACTTACCAAAGCAGTATTAATGTTTAGGTCGAATTTCGCATTACATTTTACACTGCTTTTATTTTAAACATGTAGACTAGAAAATTTTTAAAATATTAGCATTATATTTGTATCTGTTTTGTTCGAATATTTTCGAATGTAGAATATATTATTAATGTTCCTTTAAAATTACAATTAAATACATATTATGTTTTTACTTACAATGTTCTACAAAATTTAATAGATGAGTAAATTTAACATACATTCTGAGCTTGATATGTATTTATTTATTTATTTATTTCACTTTATTTTCTATAATAATCCAAAAAGGATATGACAACATCAAAAAATACAAATTAGTACTATAATTAAAAAATGTACAATAATATTGTTTTAACAATCTTAAGTTTATACAAAATAAAATAAAATGCTAGACAAACTAATATACTTTTAAACAGATTACAAATCACAAAACCCCACCAAATTTGTTTTCACCATACTTGAGCAGGTATCATCTGAAAATAAATACTAATATTATAAACTAACATACAAACATTAAAAATATGTTATGCGAACTATTTATTCTTTTTTGTTGCCAGATTGTATCCGCTTCCAATTGGGGAGGCATATTATTATTTTTATATAGTTAAAACATGATTTTTTTGTTTGGCAAAATTTTTTTAAAATAGATTTGAAAATTTAAATAAAAATTCTTTAACTATATAATTTGTGTCATGTTTTTGACAATTATGCCCCAAAAATAAATTTTAATCTACACCATTAATATTATTAAGAGACAGTTCTCTTAAAAAAACTGATGTTTTGGTTAATAGTCATTCTATAGTCATATACATATAAGCTGCACATATCACGTCATGGTTAGGGTAGCATAATCCACCCCTGTCGTTTGCAGAAATAAGAGTAGTTTGATCCAAACTGCCAGTGCAACTTATACGTTGTTTTAGAATGAAAAATTTTATTGTAAAAATAGACATTTTAACAATTTAAGATTAATCTCAGTGACCTATTTTTTTCTTCTGCGTTACACTTTAGTAGTAAAAATTAAAAGGTACCCACCTGGTTTTAAGCGTGGCCTGTTCAATGGTTCATCCAAAATATCCCTTGTATTAGTATAAAATTTTGTACGGCATTCTATATCGTCACTTTGAAAATGTAACTTATAAACCTACTAAGAACATAGACAACTTTATATTTTTAAACAAAATACAATTAGGATCAATTATACCTTATAGAATGTGTTGTTGGAATAAAATTCCTCCCTACAAATAGCATGTATCCATTTGTTTTTAAAATCTTCATTTGAGGGAAAAGAAAAAACTGAAACCGTTCGGCCTTTACTGGCACTGGTACTCTTACAAAGAGGCACACAACGGCATTTTCAAAAACCTTCAAAATTTGTTAAAAAACAGAAATTTACTATAAATTTAGTTTAAACCTGTCGTCTTTTGAGTGTAAAAATCGCAGAGAGAAAATCACAAAAAACATTAAACACTATACTAAGAGGGTCCTTTTAGTATTACTAGGCCAATAAAAGTTAATAACACAATGTTTTAATTAGAAAAAACTGGTTTAAACGGATGTAAACAACCACTTGTTGATACACCACTACACAAAACATCACAAAGAAAAAAAGGTAAATAAAACATACACTGTACTAACAGTTGCAAAAATCAATTTTAAACGTCCTTTATGTCCACTTAAAACAATTAAAAGGTGAAAACAACCGTTGAAAACGAAAAAAACTGACAAAAACACTATAGTTGTCTACTGTACAAAAAACAAGAGATTCCGCCATTTTTTATCGTCGGATGACAGTTGATTGGCTTTCCGTGAAGTCGGTGTTGTTTGAATTATGGATGGTGGAAGGGGATAGGATCAGGATCTTTTATGGCGGATAAGTTGAAAAAGTGGCGATCGGAATGTAGCAAATTGGGCTATAAGCGCCACCGTAGCTAGTGGAGGGATTTGTAGTCAACGGCGGCCATATTGGTGCCATCCGGCAGTCTGGCAGCTGGAGAGTGTTGAGATGCCGGATGGCACCAATATGGCCGCCGTTGTCTCAATCTCTCCACTAGCGACTGTGGCGCACATTCACCAACCTGCACCCCTCGGATTACCGCTTTTTAATACGTTCAGATGGTTATCCTCCCCTCCACCATCCATGGTTTGAATGTATTAAGAAGTGGTAATCCGAAAGGTGCAAATTGGGATGGCGCCACAGTAGCCAGTGGAGGGATTTATGTAAAGTAAATATAACCTACAAAACTCCTGAAATAATGTCGGTAGTGATTTGATTGTTATTTACTTTTTTGAATAACTATACAATAAGGATTTTCTGATTGAAAAATGGCAGATTTGTGATGAAAAAAGAGCAAGTGATAAAATTAAAAAGGCTGTAAAAAGTATGTCTGATGCTAATAAAAACCAAATTTAAAAATATTGAAGAATTGACATTTTGCACCTCTTAAAATAACAGACTATTTTTGGCCTCCTATGGTTATCGTTATTAAACATAACGATTACAGGCAGCAGTTTTAGACAGAGATTTTAGCAACCTCTTTTAAGAAATTTATCTTGCGTCTGCGCTTTCGACCCATAAACCTTATTTTTGCCTGTGGTTCGCCGATTTTAAAGTTTGGCGAAAAATCAGATAATTTACTTTGATTCTCCATAAGTTATATATTGATTATTTTAATATATGCAAACAGTTCCCTTGATTTTGTTTTTAAAGTAGATGTAAACAATACAGAGTATAAGCAAAAATGCAAGTGAGCCAGAATTGTAACATGTAAATTAATTACTGATTTAAAACATCCTTAAGAATGCAAGTCCGTTTCAATTTCTTTACACTATTTTATTTTTCCTTACTGCTATGAATTTTTCAGCTAATTATTCGTTATGTATCAACAATACTTTAATTAATACGGTACTAAAATTCAACCTTCTTGAATAATCGATATTAAAAATTTCACAATTTGGCAACCACGCAGTTTACCAATAACGATAAAGATAACGATAAGCTTTTTCGGTATTCATCCGTAATTAAAAGGAGTCCGGTATGGTTAATAACGATAACGGATCATGCTTTGCGTTACTGCGCAGTCTCAGAATAAAGTTAACCACAACGGAATTGCAAAATAAGGGGTGTTAATCGACACCTAGACTGTACTGTATTAAAAGCCTCAAGAATTCTTGGATTTATTAGGAGAATTTGTGGGGAATTAATAGATACCAAAGCTATTAGGACATTATATAACTCTTAAGTTCTTAGTGTGTTAGAGTATAACAGTATTATATAGTCTTCCTATTATCAATGTGATACCAATTGATTGACCAATTAAAACGTGTTCAAAACAAATTTGTAAATTGTTTATTATTCAAGAACAAATTTCCATATAAAAATGTTAGTTATTTTACTCGAATACTGTTAGCTGGGCTTCAAACTCTAGAACAACGCAGGGTGAATGCCATAGCATTGTTTTTGTATAAGTTGTTAAATCACCAGATTTAATGTTCCCATCTTGTGTCATCTACACCATTAGAATTCCGCAAAGACTCACTAGAGCAAATGCCTTGTTTGCACAAACATTTCATCGAGTAAATTGTGGCTTTCAAGAGTTTAGTAGTGTATTGATGTGCAATTTTAATAGTCATTTTAACCATATTGATTTATTTTAATTAAATTATGAAAGTTTTAGAGTGGCTGTTAATGACAATAATAGTTAGATATTTATTTAATTATGTTTTACCCTGTTTACTGTATTATAGTTTATTACTTTGTTTTATTGTCTCACATTTTGTTTATACCTGTAGAAAGATTGTTTTTTTGTACTATTTGGACTCATTCTGTAATGTAGGTATGTTGAATGAATAAATGAAACAAATCTATAAAAATTGTTTTAAATAATACGAGGACCGCTTGTTTGTGGTTTTTAAGAAAAACATTTGTTATATTCTAGATTATTGATTCTCCAGTTTTGACAAGAATCTTAAGAAGAGTTCGATTTATATCACCGATCAACACAATTTCTGGGTTTGACTTTGAAGAAATTATTGGCTTAGAGTTAGTTAGAACAAGTCTGCATATTTGAATGTTATTTTTAATGCTAAACATCTGCTCGCAGAAATTTTTGTAAACAATAACCTTTTTTCATAAAACTAATAAGAAAAAAAAATTTCCATGTGGTGTCAAGTCTCTTTTTTTTAAAATTGGCTTTTTAAGGAATTAAAAAAATTTATATCCCTTTGACATATTTTTGATGTTGCCAAATGTTCTTCATATTTGACTTTCAATAAATGACGTTTCTTTAACCTTGTTTGCTAGTTTGAGGTTATAAATTAAGTTTTTTCATTTTCTTTTAAATTTCTTATTATTTCATCAAAAATATTCGGAAAAAATATAATTTTTGGTAATTATGCCGAATAGGGTTTTCTGCCAATTTTAAGATTTTTAAAAAATTTTGGCTTACATGTTATCTCTTATTTGTTCCTAATAATAGTGTAATGGCGCAGTTATAAATAATTTAGTATTTTTTGTAAAAAAATAAAAATTGTAAATTTTCGAAAGTTATTCACTCTTATTATGAACAATCGGCAACATGGTATAAATTTCTACATTTCAAAGAGGAGTTCGTTGATTTCAAGTATATCTATCCTTATTGTTTTCTTATAAAATAGGCAAGACAGAGATAAACCGCTTTGAACAGTCCATGAAGGTCACAGTTCATTTCATTTGATACTCTTCTAGAATGTTATGTGATGCTATCCTTTAATTTTGTATAGTATAGAAAAAAGATGGAAATAATCTGTAGTGTGAAACGAAGGTATTAATAAAATGAGAGGGTAAATAATAAATTGTTCTAGTATCTAAAAGACAAAATCGAGAAATATTTAGAAAAAATAGATTATTTCTGGATTTGTGCAGAACTTAAAAGGTAAGCATATAAATACATATAAAAGGCAGGGGCTGGTAAGTAAATCATTGCTAGTTAATGAGTTTTCATAAGCGAAAGAGCTAAAAATAAGAAAGTTAATAGTGTTTCAGTTGCGAAAAAAGTGTAGTGCCTATTTTACCAAATAAAATGGAGTGCAATAGCTGTGAATACTCGCTAAGAGACTTTATACAACTTTTAGTCAATAGAAGGCAATTGGTAGATTTTTAATCAATCATGGAGTACTACCACGCTTAAATACATGTGATTCTTGTGGCGGAGTATTGGAGGTAAATATCAATAGTTTGTTTTTACTTGCTCTAAAATAAATAAGAAGGGGAAAAAAGTTAAAAAATGCAAATTTAAAAAAAGTGCTAAACTTGGAACCTGGTTTTATAATGCAAAATTGTCAATCGAAAATGTTTGCTATTTAACAGTGTTATGGCTACGGATTCCATTTCCAAGGCAGAGGTTTATTATGAATGAGCTAAACTGCAATTCACATACCGTTGTGGACTGGTCTTCGTTTTGTAGAGAGATTTGTGTACAGTGGGTGAATAATAACTCAGAAAAACTTGGAGGTGCCGGAAAAACAGTAGAAATTGACGAAGCAAAATTTGGCAAACGGAAATATAATAGAGGAAGAAGAATAGAAGGAAAATAGGTTTTTGGAGGGTTTGAGAGAGAAAGTAAAAAAGTTTTTTAGTGCCAGTTCAGGACAGAACTACAGATACCCTTTTGGAAGTGATCCGTGAATGGATTTATCCAGGTACCACCATCATTTCGGATTGTTGGAAATCCTATGATGTTTTAAAACATGAAGGATTTCAACATTTACAAATAAATCACTCGTTGCAATTCGTCGATCCAAATGACCCAAAGGTACACACACAAAACATCGAACGTACATGGAGAGATGTCCGAGGAGCAGTTCCAAGGTATGGAAGGAAAGAAAATCATTTTGTAGGCTACTTGGCTGAATTTTTATTCAAAAGAAGCAACACATTTCCCCATGATGTTCATGTCTTTTTTAAAGAAGTTGCCAGGATTTATCCCCCTTCGTTGTAGTTTCATTTCATTTTAATTTATTCATATTTATTTGTAGTTTTTAAGATTTATAAATTTTATAAATAAAACTTTGTTTATTACAATTGTAAATTATTTTTAAATAATAAAAACTTTTTTCACTTACAAGGTTGTTTTTTATTTATTCCCTGTTTCTTTTGGTTGGTTTTCAGTATTTAAAAACAAGCTGGCTGGTTAATTAAAGCTGTTTTTATCCTTGATAAAGCGAATAAAAACGGATATAACTAACCAGAACTAACAGTTTTGGGTAATGGTTAGTTCTGGTTAGTTAAATCATTTTATTACAACGGCTTATATCTGTTCAACTTTACGCATCCGAGTTGTATATGTAGTGGATTTTTTAAATAAAATTCAACGTGCCGTAAGTCACGGTCAGGTTAGTTCTGGTTAGCAAAGCGTTTTTTTTTAATTGGCTTTAACTCATTTTTACCTATTTTACCCGGCCCATCACCCCTATTCAATTCTCGGTCCCGTAAGTTTATTAAGTTAAAATTAATTAAAAACGGGATATTTTGGATCAGCGCCACTGGTTTTTATTAGGAAAAGGGTCTAAGATCAGTGAGTATCATTTATTTTAAAAATTCATCAAAACGGCAAAAAACCCTTTTTTCACAATATTTTTATTTTAAAAAAATAGGACGAATTTACTTTTTACCTTTTTGACATAATATTCGATGTTGCCAATTGCTTTTACATTTTACTTGTTATAAATGGCGTTTTCGTAACCTGAATTTGTCATTTAGAGGTTATAAATTAAGTTTTTCATTTTCTTTTAAATTTCTTATTTTTCATCAAAAATATTCGGAAAAAATATAATTTTTACTTAATTCTGTATGTGATCTTGGCAAACATTCACTCATTTTACTCATTTTACCCCGCCCAGCACCCCTATTCACTCCCCGGTCCCGAAAGTTTCTTTAGTTATAATTAATTAAAAACAGGATATTTTGGATCAGCGCCACTTGTATTGTATTTAGAAGAGGGTCTAAAATCAGTGTCTCACTTTTTTTAAAAAATCTTAAAAACGGCAGAAAACCCTATTCGGCACTGTTACCTTTTCTCCTTCTAATAACAACCAGAAAATCATAAAAATAACAATATTATATTAAAAAAGTGATAAAAATCGAATCACTACCGACGTCATTTCAGGAGTTTTGTAGGTTATATTCAGGGTTGCCACAATGATTTTTATAAAAGTACTAGATTCCAGAAAAAAAGAACTAGAATGTACTAAATGTGACAAATAAGGTAAAGCCTAAAAAAATTAAGAAACTTTTGGTCCATTTGTCCTCTTGTAACACCCGCCCGTAGGCTGTTTTATTTTGCCGTCCCTTTGTTTAGCTGTTTTTCCGATAAAAATAATTTTGAAGAGAAAAAAAAAAAAAGGTCCTTACCTTCTTTTCTTTTAATTCTACGTACTAAATTTTATATTTATTAAGTCCCGATCGATTGTATTTTACCTCTACCGCCGCCATAGGCTTCCGCCTACTCAGCCTTTTGGTAAATGCGCCACCGAATTTTAGTACTAGATTTTGATCAGTACGTACTAGACCACTAGATTCTATTAAAAAGTACTAGATCTAGTACAAATGTACTAGGTGTGGTAACACTGGTTATATTTACTTTACTAAATTATGGATTGTAGAGGGGAGGATTACCATCTTTTATGGCGGACAAGTTGAAAAAGTGGCGATTAGAATGCAAAGAGAATAGACAAGGATAGAGGATCAATCGCCGTTTCGAAAAGTGGCACAATTTGAAGAAAGGGTCTGCGGGATGGCTGGGCATGCGCATACGCACTCCTTTGTCAAAATCGGCGGTATATTCAAAAACATTTATTAAGTAAATATACATAAAACATTAATAAAAAGTGTGAAATGTGGTTAATACTGAAATTTAATAATAATTTAATGACTAAATATTGGTAATTTAGTGCTAATGGTCTATTAAAATCTATTTAGAAGTCTATTTTTTTCTTAGATTGGAATAGGTTAATGTGGAAAAATATATATAAATTTTAGGGAAATAAGAACTAAAAATGTATAATGTGAAAAAATGTATAGGTATAAATTTTAGGGAAATGAGAACTGAAAATAAAAATCTAAATAGAATTATTTCTTGAAAACTAAACTTTTATTGCGAGATTACTTATTTAGCATAAAAAATGGTACTAAATGTAAAAGAAGTGTATAATTTTAAGAAATATATGAAAATAGCATGCTCAAACTTACCAACCAAATAAATTTTAGATTTATGTTGATCCTATTTAGTTGAAAGGTATTATAGTCTATAAGTTAATATTAGCTACTTATACTATGAAAAGCGTGGTAGGATTTCAGTTTCCATAGGCCACTGTGCTTGGTCCATTTTATTCGATATCTACATACTTGTTTTTTTAGGTATGAGGAAGCAGATAAGATTGTAGGTTTTAATTAACAATGAAAATTTAAGTTTCCACATTACTGGATACTTATTTTGAAATAAAATACTTTTGTAATAGAAGCTCAAAAATGCTCGTTATTGCAGAAAAAAATCCTAATCCTAAACATTTTTTTTCCACAAATTTTCAATATTGACAAAAATAAGTGTACTTTCCTCTTAATATAAATTTATATTTTTTAAGATATTTCATATACCTACCACTGAAAACAATTAATATCGAATGGTTAAATTTTTTCGTAAAATTAATAATAGGTTTGCCTTATGGTACGAACTTAAGTAGACACACTCTATATCTTGGTTTGTACCTTACTGGGTCAGTTATTAAGTTTTTTAAGTGTTTAGGCTTTAGGCCTTTTTATTTTTTCGCTTTAGTATAATTTTTATCACTATTAATACATTTTAAACTGATCATTTGTCTGACTTTTACAGTTCAAGCAAATTTTTTAAATATAGAATGACGCACACAGAAATCCTCTATTGGTTCATTGTGCTTTTACCTTCAGCAAGATATTCATTAAATATATTTTACGGATGTATATAAAATATTAATGTATATAATGTTTTGTTACATAAATAAATCCTAGATAGTGTTAATTTGTTTTTATTCAAAAAAAAACAACGTAAATAATTTAAAAAATAATTTATTAAAAAAACCCATAAATTTCCACAAATTTTGTTTCAATAATTTATAACTATAACACAGGTCACACGTAAAATCAAATCGAATAAAACACAAAACAAATATACAGCCACAACAATCACAAAACATCAGCCATATTGAACATGTGAAAGTCAAGAGTTTTGACATTTATAACAGCCAATAGCAAAAACAACCTCCCATGCGCATGACGAGTAATCCCGCTGTGTTAAGTTAACCATCAAACCGGTGAAAGTTCGCAAGATATTTGGCTGATAGTATTGATTCAGACACAAAAATGTTACGTAAAAAGTGCGTACTGAAACAAAAAATTATAAATAAATCCATACTTTTAACCAAGCACGTACTTTTTACCAACGTTAAGCAAGAATAAAATAAAACATTGACGAGCTCTTTTGGTCGCTGAACACAATCACCAGTCGCAGGTGTGTGCCATTTCTTAATTGGTGGGGGTAAATCAACTGTTTCTCTCCCCTTGTCCATGTTCCTTGGGCTGTTTATTTGTTTTGTGCTTTATAAAATTATTGAAACAACATTTGTGTAAATTTATTGGTTTTTAAATAAATTATTTACGTTGTGTTTTTTATGAATAAAAACAAATTAACACTTTATGTTAGATTTATTTTTTTAACAAGATATTATATGCATTAATATTTTACATAAATACGTAAAATATATTTAATAAGTATCTTGCTGGAGGTAAAAACACAATGAACCAATAGATGATTTCTGTGTGCGTCACTCCATATTTACAAAATTTCCTTGAACTGTAAAGCCTGATTTATAGTTTCAGTAACGTAAGACTTAAGACTTAAAACTTAAGCGTTAAGACGTAAGAAGTAAGCAGTAATGACAAGTCAATTTATAGTTCCTTAATTTAAAGTATCTCCTTAAGTTTTTTTAGGTTATGAATATTGTTGTTGTCATTTTTAAAAATGTATTTTATAAAATATAATTTAGGTAGATTGGTTCTATGCTGTTTACAAAGGACATCAACGACAACAAAAATAAAATTTAATGTAAAATGGCCCATAAATAACCAAAAATGTAAACATGAGGCTGCCGATTATCGGCGAAAACGACCGATGTCAACCGAGCCGTAAGACTTAAGACTTAAGAAATAAAAATAAACCATTTCTTACTTCTTACGTCTTACGGCTTAATTCTTACTGCTTAAGTTTTTGGCACTATAAATTATCAGGTTACTTGTCACATGTTCATTTTTCTTACGGCTTAACGTTAAGTCTTAAGTCTTACGTTACTGAAACTATAATTCAGGCTTAAGACGGACAAATGACCAGTTTAAAAAGTATTAATAGCGATAAAAATTATACTAAAGCGAAAAAATAAAAAGGCCTAAACACTAAATAACTGACCCAGTTGAGGTACAAACCAAGATTAGAGTGTGTCTACTTAAGTTCGTACCATATTATTAATTTTACGAAAAAATTCAACCATCCCATATTAATTGTTTTCGGTGGTAGATGAAATATCTTAAAAATTATGAATTTTTCTTAAGAGGAAAATACACTTATTTTTGTCAATATCGAAAATTTGTGGAAAAAAGATGTTTAGAATTAAGATAATAATTTCAAAAATAATTTATTTAAAAAACCAATAAATTTACACAAATGTTGTTTCAATAATTTATATTTATAACACAGGTCACAAGTAAAATTAAACCGAATAAAACACAAAACAAATAAACAGCCACACCAATCACAAAACATCATCCATATTGAACATGTGAAAGTCAAGAGTTTTGACATTTATAACAGCCAATTGCAAGCCGAAAAAAGAACCTCTCATGCGCATGACGAGTAATCCCGCTGTGTTAAGTTAACCATCAAACCGGTTAAAGTTCGCAAGATATTTGGCTGATAGTATTGATTCAGACACAAAAATGTTACGTAAAAAGTGCGTACTGAAACAAAAAAATTATAAATAAATTCATACTTTTAACCAAGCACGTGCTTTTTAAGAACTGTAAGCAAAAATAAAATAAAACTATGACGAGCTCTTTCGTTGTTTTTAACCTTTCTTGACTTTATAATAATAATATCTTTTTAATATCCAATTTCATTTTAAATAAATAATTTTAAAAAATCTATCCTTAACCATAAAAACACGTTTGAAGCACAAAAACCAAAAGAGGGGTTGGTGCATGAGAGGCAAGGGGAAAGAAAAACGGAGTAGCTCAGGTGCATAATACTTTCCGTCACTGGAACGCCATAAAGTAGAACGAAATGCTCCTGAGCTACTCGGGAGCGCTCTATTTGCGTCACTGGAAAGCCACTCTGCAGGCCGATTCTCAACCGCCGTCTCGAGTCGTAACGTATCGAGACGCTACCGAATGGTGATTCTTAACTTATTTGAGAGTCGATATCTTCAGAGTTCGTATGTCATTTAATTTCGGTAGCTATATAGGGTGCTGTCGAGAAGCATATAGAATTATTGCAAGTTACCATATTAGGGGAGAGATACCTGTAAATGCTTAAATTTTCATTGATTTTCATAAAAGAGCCATTATATATTTTCAAAAATTGGTATATAGTTTACTAATATATTAAAATAATGGAAGTTTTTTTTTCATTTTAATTTTTCAAAATGGGGCTGTACACTTAAATTCTTCTAAAAGGTTAAAGAGAGACTTATTCTTAATAGGCGGACACTGTAGTATCGGTTCTAGTGATTTGAAAATTAAAAAATAACATTTTTGTAATTATTTACAAACCGCCGGACGCATCGCTGATTTTAATGAAATTTGGCATACGGGAGTTTTTTGGGGCGCTGATTACTAATCTAAAAGAATTTTTAGTCGGACACGTTTCGTTTTTGACACATTCATCATCAGACTTGATTACCAAAACTAACCTGAATTTACTATTTCCCCTCCTCTTTTTGCACTCAATTCTTGACTGAAAGCTAAATTGGTACTTGGTATTTGATTTGCAGTGCTACAAATCCCATTTTTCTATTTATTTTACCAGTTTTTCCATAAAAGCTCAAATCCGCCAAGTTATCATTGTAGTTTTAATGGGCACATTCAGGAGTACTCAGCCGCTTAAACCGCTGGGTAAGCAGAGTGTCAAAACTGTCAAAATAAAGCCATCCTATTGGTTAAATTTGAAAGTTTTGACACTCCGCATACTTAGCGGCTAAGCAGCTGAGTACTCCTGAATGCGCCCATTGTTTGTCTTAAGTGATACAACAATTCTTGTGGCCGACAGACGTTCGGTTACACGAACAATTTCGAAGTTAAAATAAGACACTGCTAAGATCCAAATAATGCACGACCTAAATCCGACATGCATAAAAGCAAGCACCATCCTTATTAAGGCAGTCTTTATCCTATTATTCATCTACGTAAAATCAAATGACAAAGTAGGGCCGGTATTATTAGCGCTTAGCCTTATTTCGCTGTGCAATATTTCTCTAACTACAGCAGGCCGATTCTCGACGACCATCTCGGCACGTAAGATGCTACGAAATGGTGATTCTTAACTTATTCGATACTCGGTAACAAGTCGACAACTTCCGAGTTCGTACGTCATTTGATCTCGGTACCTTCGATGCTGTCGAGAAGAATAACGAAGCAATTTGATTGGTTAAAAATGTAATATTTGTCAAACGAAAGCAAATGGTACAAGGATTAGATTACTTCCGAGTTTTAGAGAAATAATTGTACAATATATATTTAAAAAGAAGATCGACATTTTATTAACCAATAAATAATTTATAATTATTGTATTTTTACCTAGTTCTCTCTAAGCGAAAAGCAAAGTGCTTTAAAGAGAAGGTGGCCCAACTTTCATTTGGACAGTTGAAATATGTGACGTCAAAGGTATTCTTTAAGAAAAAGAATGTCGTTATTTCCTTAGTGTTTTGTAAATGTCGTGTTAATCATGTTTATATTAGTAAGTAAATAGTGAAAAAAAAATACTTTAACAATAATTGTATAAACTATATTTTAAATTTTGAATATAATCAAAAATGACACCAATGACGTCACATGTATCTTGTTTTTTTTTTTTTTATCTTTGGACAAACCACGAAGGCTAAAAGTCTAAATACTAGAGTACCGTGGGTGTCTTAAGCGAGGTAAGAGGGAGTTTGTTGACACGGGACTTAAATACTTGAAGATTTGGGGGAAGGAAAGACCTCCGCGGGCAGCAGGTTCCACAACCTAGAAACTCTAGGGATAAAAGAACGAACAAAGTGGGAAGTTCGGGGCCTGTCTAGGTGGACCGTATACGCGCGGAACCACGAGTTTCTCTGTTGGGAACCGTAAGTGGAGGAACTATACTGGACAATTCTTCAGAGCAGAAGCCATGGAAGTACCTATAAAAAGCGATAAATCCCCCACAACCCGACGATGTGCAAGAGAGGGAAGCCTTTCTGTAAGTGAAGGATCATTAATGAGACGAATAGCTCTTCTTTGAATAGAATCAAGAATGCTTAGGGTTGTGGGGGACGCCATGCCCCATATATGAGAACAATATTCCATGGGAGGTCGGATTTGGGACACATATAAAGTGTATAAATTAGAACAGGAAAAATACTTTTTGGCTCGAAAGAGAAATCCAAGCTTTTTGAAGCTGCCGTGGCTATAGATACAATGTGTTTATGCCATTTAAGGTTACTTTCAAATGTGACGCCCACAAGGTTAAAGGTGTCTTTGCTCTGTAAAACTTGGCCGCTCATAAGTAGAGGATGAGTATTTGATGACTCTTTTCGCGACAATGTGTTTTGGATGAATTAAAATGGATGAGATTTTTAGCGCCCCAATCCAATATTAAATTAAGATCCTGCGAAAGAGATATCTGCATCGCTCTGCATTTGTTTTCCAAGTCAGGTTTAGTAATGGGTTTAGGAACCTGAAAACTGGAGTGAAGGGTACTATCGTCGGCGAAACTATGAATGGAATTAGTTGTGGACGAGAGAAGGTCGTTGATGTGAAGAAGAAACAATGTTGGTGCCAGAACTGAGCCCTGAGGGACTCCAGCATTTACTTGGTGAAAGCTTGAAGAATGGCCGTCCACAATAACTGATATACAACGATTAGATAGATAACTAGAGAGCCAAGTACAGAGTTTAGTTGAAAGACCATAGGAGGGAAGTTTATTAAGAAGTGCGGCATGCCAGACCTGGTCAAAAGCTTTGGATATATCAAGAGCAACGATCTGGGACTCACCTAGAAACTCAAGAGACTTATTCCAGCAGTGTGATACGAAGGAAAGAAGATCTGCTGTAGATCTTTTGTGGCGAAATCCATACTGCCTGTCATGCAAAATTTTGTGTGTTTCTAAGTACTTAAGAATTTGTGAATTAATTAGTTTTTCCATTACTTTACAAAGAACTGAGAGAATTATCAGCTGTTTACTGTCATAACAAAGTTGGGCCACCTTCTCTCTAAGCACCTTGAGCGATAAGTCAAAACGTTAAGTTTATAAACTTAGTATACATTGATAAGAGATTGTTGTAAACTAAATGTCGTTTGTTATTTTGACTCAAGGAGATAAACTTTAATAAGTTAATAAACTTTAATAAGTTTATCTCCTTGAGTCAAAATAACAAACGACATTTAGTTTACAACAATCTCTTATCAATGTATACTAAGTTTATAAACTTAACGTTTCGTTCTGTGGTCGTTTTGCTTCCGCCGTCGTCGACTTTTCAAATTGTTAAATAAAAAAGGGTAGGTGCCAGACGTAAATTGAAGTTTAAGCTTAATTTATATACTTGACGTTTCGTTGTCGTTACCGTATTGCTGCCGCCGTTACCAATCGACCTTTGCAAATTGTTAAATAAAAACCTATTGGTCGATAAACAAACGTCTGCGAACTACGCCGGCGACGATAAGTTAAAACTTGACAAAGGATAACAATAACAAGCCAAATATGGCAACGCGTCCATATAAAAGGCCTTATTAAACGCCATAAAGTTTGAGCTTAATTTATATACTTGTCGTTTCATTGTCGTTCAAATCCGCCAAGTTAGCATTTTAGTTTTAATGGGCACATTCAGGAGTACTCAGCCGCTTAAACCGCTGGGTAAGCAGAGTGTCAAAACTGTCAAAATAAAGCCATCCTATTGGTTAAATTTAAAAGTTTTGACACTCCGCATACTTAGCGGCTAAGCAGCTGAGTACTCCTGAATGCGCCCATTGTTTGTCTTAAGTGATACAACAATTCTTGTGGCCGACAGACGTTCGGTTACACGAACAATTTCGAAGTTAAAATAAGACACTGCTAAGATCCAAATAATGCACGACCTAAATCCGACATGCATAAAAGCAAGCACCATCCTTATTAAGGCAGTCTTTATCCTATTATTCATCTACGTAAAATCAAATGACAAAGTAGGGCCGGTATTATTAGCGCTTAGCCTTATTTCGCTGTGCAATATTTCTCTAACTACAGCAGGCCGATTCTCGACGACCATCTCGGCACGTAAGATGCTACGAAATGGTGATTCTTAACTTATTCGATACTCGGTAACAAGTCGACAACTTCCGAGTTCGTACGTCATTTGATCTCGGTACCTTCGATGCTGTCGAGAAGAATAACGAAGCAATTTGATTGGTTAAAAATGTAATATTTGTCAAACGAAAGCAAATGGTACAAGGATTAGATTACTTCCGAGTTTTTGAGAAATAATTGTACAATATATATTTAAAAAGAAGATCGACATTTTATTAACCAATAAATAATTTATAATTATTGTATTTTTACTTAGTTCTCTCTAAGCGAAAAGCAAAGTGCTTTAAGAGAAGGTGGCCCAACTTTCATTTGGACAGTTGAAATATGTGACGTCAAAGGTCAACATGGTTAGCGGTTGGTGGTTTTTCTTTCGTGTTCCCATTTTACTGGATATAATTTAGGTTTAAAATTTTTTGCTGCTTACGAAATCGTTTATCTAACTGTCAGCAACAAAAATGAAACCAGAAGTCGGGGAAGAATGAAGGTCGGTTAACTTACAAACTGGTCAGCCCAGCTTTACATTTCATTTTTCCAGGTAAAATGTATCCTAACATTTTGCTGCTGCTCACGAAATTCAATTTTAGGATCGGTTAACTTGCAAATTGCGAGTAAAATGCTCTCAGTGGGCTTCCATTGTAATCTTGTAAAGTTTTTTGTATCATACCTTATGAATAGAATTCAGGTGGTTGAGTACAATGAATTCAGATCAAAAGAATTTTTAGCATCTAGTGGAGCTCCGCAGGGCAGCAATCTTGCTCCCCTTATCTTTGCCATCTTTATAAATAATGTTACCAATAACATTACTAGCAAATGTCTTCTGTTTGCTGAGTGTCATAAAATTGTTTAGAATTGTACATAATTTGGATGACTGTTTGCAGCTGCAAAAGGATATTGACTGTGTTTCTGAATGGTGTCTGACAAATAGGCTTTCCTTAAATATTCAAAAGTGTAAGAAAATGACAATATTTATCCAACATACACCACGAAGTTACCTTTCAGTATGCTTTGAATAGCTCCTTACTTCCGGACAGTCAGGCAGTGAATGGATCTGGGTGTGATAGTTGATAATAAACTAACCTTTAATAATCACATCAATGAGGTTACTCAGTCTGCTCTAAAAACTTTAGGATTTATTATACGAGCTACTTCCGAGTTTCAGGATTCCGCCAGTATGATTGCCCTTTATAATTCTCTAGTAAAGTCGTAAGCTTATGTATGCTGCTCCAGTATGGTTTCCTAGTTATGATGTCCACGTTAACAGGCTCGAGTATGTACAACGTAAGTTTCTAAAATATATCTCATATAAATTGGATCACGTCTACCCAGTAAGAGGATTTGATTATACTATGCTTCTTAAAAGGTTTAATTTAACTATCTGAAAGAGTGTACAGTTTGCATGAGTCAGTTGTTTCTGCATAAATTGTGCAATGGCAAAATTGATTCGCCTGAGCTTTTAAGTCAACTGAACTTTTATGTACCTCCAGCAAATACCCGTAGACATCTTAAATTTTATCTACCCTCTACCAACACCAATCTGTCGCGGAAGAATCCGATTTATTGAGCCTGTTCGTGGTTCAGTCTAATTAATAATAAAATTGAGATAGATTTGGGCTAATACATTATTGAATAGCTTTAAAAATGTGATATACAGGTATTTTAGTTCAAATGAAATTTAGCTCGTTATGTTCTTTGTCATTTTTAAGGTTGCCATATATAGCTGTTTCTGCTTTTTTCTGTAATTTATTACAATATTTTATTTAATTTTTTTTTGTTACAATTTAGAAATTTGTTTTATTATGTATTGTTAATATTGTCTCTTTATTGGGATTCTTCCTGTTAGACAATAAACTGATTTTAATTTAATTTTTTTTTAATTGGTCACGCCAGCGTTACACCCGATTTTCCGGATATAATATAGTGAAAAAAATTGTTGCCGCTGACAAAATCGTTTATTTAATAGTGTAAAGTCAGCAACAAAATAGAAACCGAAAGTCGGGGAATATTAGAGATCGGTAACTTATAAACCGGTCACACCAGCTTTACATACGATTTTTCCAGGTAAAATTTATTCTAAAAATTTGTTGCAGCTCACGAAATTGTTTTTCACAGTGTAATGAGGCCGCCACAAAATAGGAATTAAAAGTCGGGGAAGATTGGGGATCGGAGATCGGTTAATTTACAAATCGGTCACACCAGCGTGACAACCAAATTTTCCGTATGTAATGTAGGTAGAAAATTTGTTGCTGCTACGAAATCCTTTATCTAATAGTATAGTTTCAGCAACAAGCTTGTCACGCCAGCTTTGCATTTCAGGTAAAATTCAATCTTAAAATTGGTTTCGGCTGACGAAATTATTGGTCACAGTGTAATGAGTCAGCATCAAAATAGGAAACAGAAAGTCGGGAAGATTGAAAATCAGTTTACTTACGTTGGTCACGCCAGCTTTTTACTCGAGTTTTCTGGATATAATTAAGGAAAACAACTGAAAGTCGAGGAAGATTGAAGATTGGTTAACTTACAAGCTTATCGTTTCAGCTTTACAATAAGAGTCGTTGCATTATAGCCAATGTTTAATATACTTGTGCCAGCATTACTTACCTGCGCTGCAAAATCTTCTCCACCATGTACGTAAATAAACACTACCATAATGCCACATACCAATTCTACTTGAAAGACTAATGTATCTGCTTCTTTAATTTGCTTGAATAAAAAAAAAAGAATATGTTAGCTGTTAAATGGTAAAAAATTTGGAAAACACCCCAAGCATTTTTACCCATCGTAGGCAACAATAAAAAATAGGTCCGTTTTTGCAAAACAATGCATTTGCACACATGAGGTATGTTTGTTTAAACACACACCGTTCTAGATATTTAAAATTGTACTATTTTATTTGTACAATTTGAACATCTAAAGTACAGCCTCTAATTCGATTGATGAGATAAGGTCACGACATTCGTCATATTGGCTAGCCTGGCTGTGACGTCAAGTCGGGCCATTTTCGGCCATGTTTGATTTTAGGCAGATCAGTGGCGTAGAATTAAGGAGGAAACAAAAAAGAACTGTACGTTATAAAAAAAGTTTATTAGATTATATCAATATGCATAAGTTATAATTAAACTATAAATGTAATTAAATAATTATTTCATTTATTCAAAAACCATTATAAAAACTTTGTATAGGTATGTACATAAATAACTGGTTCCTTATTTGTTATATACCTACCGGTTGAGCTAAATAACATATAAGACATATGCAATGTGACGAAGAGACAATCTAACTAAATACGGACATGTAAACATGCGTAACTAATATTGCTTGTTTATTACATAGAGGAAACCTTTTTATTTGTAATTTCTCAGAAATTATATTCTTTACAACAGTTGGTACATGGTTCCAAATTACACTGCTGTCCTTAGTTAAGCCGGATGTTCATGAAAGTGGTTTTCTGCTCGCGGATAATATTCAGCGTTGTGATTGGTTAGTGAAAATTTAAAATGCTTTTCCCGCCAATCACAACGCTGAATTATTATCCGCGAGCGGAAAACCGCTCTCATGGACAGTAGGCTTTAAAACGTCCTAACTACATTTTTTTAAAATGTTGGCCTACACTACTACTACGTATATGCATATATATTATCAGTTATTCTATGCATTATTTATCTATTCTCCCAAGTTAACAACGTCCTAACTTTATTGTGTGTGTTGCGTCAATGAAGTTAGGACGTCGTAACTTGGGAGAATAGATAAATAATGCATAGAATAACTTGTTTACACATATAGGCCAACATTTTTAAAAAATATAGTTAGGACGTTTTAACTAAGGACGGCAGCTATATTTAGTTTTGTTAAAATTTTAAGGACATATAGGGTATAATACCTGAAAACTGTTTAAGATTTAATTAGGTACCTTTCTTTGAAAAAAAACAAAATTTTAAATTTAATTTTAAAACTTATATTGTTATATAATATTTTTTAAAGTACCCATAACTAAATAACTTTTAATTTGAAGCATATTTGAAAAACTTAACAGTATTTATATTTTTTGTATCTATAATGACTAATACACAAAACTGATTTATTAACTCTGCTTTATTTTCTTTAAAAATACTCATGTATAATATTAATAATAAAATAATCCTTATTGTACAGAAATAATCACATACAAAGGTGGAAAGTATCGCCAGGCGTATTTTAATTAATAACCATCAACTAAAAAATATATAAACAAAACTAGAACCCTCGACACTACACTTCTTCATAATGTACAACTTAATGAACAACACTAAAGACTAAACACTATAAAAAATTACTAAAATAAAAACAGTTAGAACCAATAAAATATGAAATCTCTATAAACTAACAACAAACATTTACAACTCGAAAATAAACAACCGAAACGAAAATAGCAGAGCCTTTTACCAAACAATAAAAGCTTCGACAACGCACGACTCTGTCATCAGCTGATAATACTGACAACTTGAAACAGAACTGCCAACCGAAATCGTAATTCTCACACCCTCACGTCCCTGACCCAAGCTATCACCGGTCTCGCTTATGTCTAAACCCCTTCTCAATAGTTAGAGAGTTAGACGCAAAACGAAAGAACAAAAAATCTAAATTAAAGGAGAGGGACCTTTAAATATTAATATTAAGGGCTTAAATCTGTACATGATATTTTCTGTTTGTTATTCTAAACAAAATATTTTATATATTTAAAAAAAAATTAATAAAAGTCATTTTTTTGCACGCAGTCTACTGATTATCCTTATCTTGAACACATTGTATATAGGCTGTCCCACTTAAAATAATAAAATTAACGTCGTTTTTAGTGGCGTAGCGTGCCTTGAGGGGCCCTATATCACAATGAGTTAGGGTGGCTAACTTTCTCTATTTAGCCGACAGTTTTTCAGTTTTCCAGCACCCTAACTTTTTTGCTTTCACACATCTTTAGGGGCCCCTGTAGCCCGGGGGCCCCATCTCATTGATATGGCTAATGCTACCGAATTCAAGAAATTAGAGTCGTACGTAGGGGGAAGGGAAATGAGGCAATTGCCCCCTTTCCCAGGAATCCAAAAATTACTTTTTAATTTATTAAAGATGGTTTGTTTGCTGGAGGTAGCGACTACGTAAACCCATTTTTTGGTTGTTGCAAACATGCCTGGAGTAGGTTGGAAACTTCCTACTTAGACTAATAAGGTCTGTTGCAGAGAGAGTTTAAAACCTTTAAGGTAAGGTAAAGGTAACTTTCTTTCCCAATTAAACTTTTCGACCTTTGTTTTGGTGAAGGGATATGTTTGGACGAGTAAATTTTGACTCAGAAATGTGTCCTCGTAAAAATAAAAATTGACTTGTCTCAGGATTTTTTTTAAAAGTGTACAAATAACGAAATTATCCAGGGTGGCTCGTTTTAATTAAAATGAACTGTTTCTATATCACTATATTAAACCCGTCGAAATTCAATGCGTTTAATTTAGTATGAATTAAACTAATCATAACAAACTAAATAGTACCTAAATACTTACAAAAATTATTATATAACTGACCATCGTGAAAATAAATACACCATTCATTATATGAAAAAATACAGTAAGGCTAAAATAATCGGCAATTGAAGTCCCCAACCTAAAACGAAATCATTTTTAGAGTGTATTATAATCCAAGAATATTAGATGTTTGACCTCGAAATGGGAGATAGTCAGCTATAAACTTGTATAAATATAGGGTCGTATTAACCGTTTGAGGCGCCCTAGGCTACAATTCTCAGGGCGCCTATTTTCTCTTCAAAAGAGAGAGAGCATTCCACACCATCTTATTCACGGAGAAACTTTTTAAAACCTCCCCTGTCTAGCGCCTATTACTCCCCTCTCTGGCGCCTACTTTTTTATGGCGCCCTAGGCTGTAGCCTAGTCAGCCTAATGGATAATACGGACCTGTATAAATATGTATTTATTTTGACATCTGAAAACTTGTCTTGAAACCTATTTATTGTAGGATGTTATGTGTAATGCGTCTACAGATTTTCCAAACTCAAACTTTTTTTTTTAATATATATTTATTGCAAGTTTCTTATTTTTCATCGGTTTAGTGCTATTTGTATTTAATAGAAACTTTGTGGAGATTTTATTTCTCTACAACTTTTGTTAAAATATTTTCGAGATAGAGGGTGGAGAGACTCATATTCGAGGTCAACCTGTGGTTCCGATTAAATACACGCCGTATAAAGTTTATATGAATATATAATTTTAAGTAATGTATACTTTTTAGTAACAATTACGTTATAATTATATATATATATTTTTAATTAATTATTTATTCGTTTAATAAACACTTACCTTCTCCTGTAGTTATATTAAGCCCCCCCGGAATTTAAGTAATTGTAGTACACTCACAAAAATATTATGCAAATGGTTGCTATTTATACACTTTTTTGAAAAAAGGTAAATAAGATGTTTTTTGGTGCAGACTGTCCCAGTAAAAATTATTTTTATTTGCTGACAACTCTCGAAATCAAATAATTATATCAAAAGATGTGCTAAATGAATAAAACAACTTTTAAAAATGTTTTTAAGCATGCCATCAACAACGGCAACAATGAAACGTTCATTTAGCACACAGTGAACGGCCAGACTCAAGAGCGGGCATGCGACAAAAGAGCGAACGATTTTTCGGAATACGAAGGCTGCATGTTAAATTCGCCCGTCCGCTGGGTTTTGCGAAATACTCGCTCGCTTATCGCTGGTGCGCTCTTCAGTCTGGCCGTTCCCTTAGACGTGTAAAAACTAGATTGCGTTCTACAATGTCGCAAGATCGTCTATGAGTCTATGCCTTTTAAGCATTCATAGTCAACGAATTGAAGCTCAAAAGGAAAATTTGATCAAAGATGTAATGAATAAATTTGGTCAAATCATAAGATATTTTTATTTTTGTTTTCAGAGTAATTTTATTTTTAGTTCTAAGATTTAGTAATATTGTATACCATTACTGGTAATTTTTTTACCGTTGTTCTTCGGTTTGAATTTTTATATTCCTGCATGAATATTCAAACGGTTGTATCAGATGAGATAATTTTTGTAATAATACAAAATAAGCAGTGGCCCCTGTTTGTTCAATAATTTTGGATGAGCTAATCGCCATTTCGGGGGGAATATGCACCCTAGCCCCCTTAACGGCAAAAACTTTAAATAAAAAGAAATCTGCACTTGCCTGGTTCCTCCCCGGTATTTTATCCAGGCGGCCCCCATGTATACAGAGTGTCTTAACTCTATTTATACACAAATAAATTCGCCCCCAAACAAGATACTAACCAGAACTAACCAGAACCTAAAATTACTTTCTTTCTTTACTTTTATTCTATAATTAGTATATCAGCATACTGCTGGTATCTCATGAACCAGCAATAATTGCCGTATAGTATGGTACACATTTTTTATGTAGAATTTATTCCAGAGTCAAAATTTGTTAAATTATACATGGTGTGCCATTTAAAAAAACCTACTGGCTTATAAAACTTCTTTTCTTCTGTTCCTAAGACACCTTGTATACTTACTGTTACTGTCAATAAAAAGCGAGTACCCGAATAAACATTTTAATGTTAAGTTAATTTTTGTATCTTGAACGGAGGCGAACTTACTTCGTGTATAAATAAAGTTGGGACACCCTGTATATTTGTACAGCGTGTTTCCTAATTCCGGTAGGGAAATCTAAGGAAATATTCCTGAGCCAATTTAACAAAAAAGTTCATATAAACATAGGTCCGGAAATGTAAGATAGGGGTGACTGGGTAAGGTTCTAACAATTTTTATTTGACAACCAATAATTTTGTTAGTATGGCAGATAGCTGTACAAAATAAGTTTTATTTTATGAAGAGTACATTTGCCTACGTATAAATTAAAAAATATATTTCTAAGTACTATGGTTAACTCATAGGGGCAAGTTTTGGGAAAAAAAGAGAAAGTGTCACAACCGACCACACCCAAGAGGCGGTTATGACACTACTTGGGGTCGGTAGTGACAGATTTAGAAATACACACTGAATGGTCATCGATCACTTTTATTGCAAAAAAATCATTTTCCTTGGAACTTTATCAATTTTTTGCCAGGCCTATTATCGGAATATCCGATACACACCAGAAAAATACTCTTCTTCATCTTATGACGGTGGTGATGTCTTCTTCGTCTCCGTTTTTTCTTTTTTTTTTGGACAGTCCACGAAGGCTAAAAGCCCAAATACTAGCATATCATGGGTGTCTAAAAATAGGTAAGAGAAAGTTTGTTGACATAAGACTTAAATACTTAAAGATTGGGGGAGGAATAGAAAGAAAAGATCTCCGCGGAAAGCAGATTTTGCATTCTAGAAACCTTAGGGGTAAAAGAACGAACAAAGTTGGAAGTTCAGGGCCTGTCCAGTTGGACAGTATGGAGATGCATATGTGTTTTTCTTTAATATTAAAAGAAGACTTTCGGACTTCCATTGTCTTTTATTACATTTATTTATACAATTCAAACACACAAGTTTTTCTATTGGGAACCGCACCGCAAGTTAAAAATTACCTATACTGAACAATTCCTCAGAGCAGAAGTCATGAAAGTACCTATAAAAAGCGATAAGTCTTCCACAGCCCCATTTTTTTTCGGATGAAACACTTAAAAATACAAGTTTTTTGTGTCTTCATATTTTTAAGTAACTTGCTAATTTTTTTAGAAAAAGTAAATTCCCATTAACTGCATAATCCTAGATCATACAAGAAACATTGGGCATTTTTTTCTTTTAAAAGTTAAGTGTTATAACTTCTTATTAGCAATTATGTAATAACAACGACAAATTATTAACTAAATAACGTTTATATCTAGTCTAACAAATGTTCCTAAAAAAGTGTTTTAGAAATGTTTTGTTTTGTAGAAGAGAATCTTTTTAAAGTTGGCAAAGAAAATATAAAAACTGAAACATTCTCTTCCAAAAGTTTTGTATAAATATTGTCATATGTAAAAACACGTATTGGTTCTGCACACAATAAATAATTGGTTGTAACACGACTTCTGTGCTCTTTAGAAAAAGTAATAAAACTTTTGTAAAAACACTCGACAAACCTGCCAATTTGGATTAAATTGCTGCAGCATTTAAGGAAGAAAATTCATCGGTTCCATTATTATTTGAGAATGGAGAAAAACTTAATCTATAATACTCCGCAACACTCAGACCCAAGTTTATTTTCGTCCTTAGTTTGTTCCCATATCTACCTGCTCCAACTCCTTGGTCTGTTATAGAGCTGTCGGTATACCAGATAGGGTCGGCTTAACGCGTTCATTAGCGAAAAAGTTGGTACGTTGTTGAACCCGCCTTCTTGTATCGATGAAACAGCAAACGGCAGTATTGCTGTTTCATCGATGCCGTAGTAATGCCTGAGGTGATAGTAAAGTACCCGAAGAACATAATTATGCCGATGGATGTAGCTATTAACAGCATGCACTGGACAATCTGACAATAGGTGCATAAGGGTTTCGGGTTGCTGTCGACAGGCTCGACATGCGGTGTCAAAAACGTAGGAGAATTGGCTTCGGTACACCAATGTGTTAATCACTCCATCTTGACATGCTAGTAAGAATCCCTCGGTCTCAGACTTTAGCTCGGCGGATTTCATAACCCAAACGTAAGCTTTCAAGATCGATCGAGTCTATTGATGTTTCTGTAAAAGTGATTGGTTGCATTAGAATCTATTTCAAATCTAAGACCAAATTTCTCTGCGGCTCACTCGGCTGCCTTGAACAAAAATGCTCCAACATTGACAATCTCATGCTCTCTTACTAACTGCAGTAGTGGATCCGTGCTTTTGGCAACCTAACAAGCAAGACTTAAAACCAAACGATCATGTATTCACTCCAAGCTTAAAAGGCCGCTCTGAAGGCGTGGGAGGTAAATGCGGGAGACTGATGAGCGGGGATGGATGCTGCGGTGATGATGCATTATTTTTCGTGTGCGAACGTCCAGTTCGCGCAGCTCTTCTGGCGTCCACTTAACTACTTTAAACGAATAAAGCAATAGAGGAACTGCTAGCATGTTAGTTGCAGCAACCTTATTCAATCCAGATAGTTCAGACTTTCATATTTTCCCTAAGCGTTGCCTGTAATTGCTTTTAGCTCGGTCCTAACAGCTTTTACATCTTGAATACAATTTTGATTAATACCTAAATATCGATACGTTTTGTTGTTTCGTAGTGGGTGGAGAATCGCGCTGTCAGCAAGTTGATCAGCCTTTAAATGGTTACCATATCGGCCCTTCACCAGCTTAAGTTTTGCTCATTTGTCAAGTCCGAACTCCATGCCAATATCTTTGGTATATTCGTGAACCACTTTGAGAGACTGTTGTAGATCTCGCTCACTAGTTGCATAGATTTTCAGGTCATCAATGTAAAAGAGATGGGTTACTTTACGCTCCCTCCTTCCAGGTGGTCCACAGCAATATACCCGAGTCTTCCAAAGAGACACGGGCACGGGAAGCAGCGATATACAGAACACAGAACAATAGAGGACTTATTAAGTCGCCCTGAAATACGCCTCGTGTAAATGTAATGGAATAAGTAATGATTTTTTGTGCTCCAGATGTTATGGAGAATTAAGATTTTTAAAGTGGCATCAGCTGTTCGATGCAGTGAATTAGGTTAGGAGGAACTTTTTCATCTTTAAGTAGATGCAATATGATTTCATGCGATGTTGTGTCAAAAGCTTTTTGTAATCATTCCATGCCATACTAAGGTTGCGTTTGTATCGGATTGAGTCTTTGTGTGATGCATTTATCGATTATGAGATTTTCCTTGCAACCACTAATACCTCTTTTCCTCCTCGCTGCTCCCCTATATCGGAGAAAATAGCATAGCTCAATATTCTAGAATGCAAAATTTTAGTAAAAGCCTTATAGCTGGTATCACAGAAAAAATATCTTATTTTGTATGTGCTAGTATTAAGGCAGGTGATCGGTTTATAGTATTTGGGCCGTGTTAGATCTCCCTTTTTGGTATTAATATAGTTCGGCCTTCTACAAACCATTCAGGAATTGGTGTGTCTCCATTAGGCCACGAATCAAAGGTTAAGGCTAAATGCAGATGAGTACTGGAGAATTTCTTCCACCAGAAGTTAATAATGCCATCCGGACCCGGTGCATTATAATTCCTTGCACCATCTAGGGCTCTTTTCACCTCCTCCGTCGTGATTGGTGGACTTTCATACTGGTCAAGTTTCTTGTCGGCACAATAGGCACTAAATGTGTTCAAAGCAGGGAGTGTCCCGTCGTAACGGCTTTGAGTCCTCGTAGACATCCTTCCAGAAGTATTCCACAGCATTTGTTTGTGGCGGATTTTCAACCGTTGGTGCTGAGTCTGCAAGAAAGCTAGTAGGTTTAGTCACAAATTTATTTGTATCTCTTAGCTCTCAAGCCTTTTCTTTTGTTAATAACACCCAAGGATCGTATGCGGCCCAGGCAATGCTGTTTGATGACCTAAATCGTGATTCCGTTAAGTATATGGTAGTTTTTGGCGTACCCTTACAGCTATCTTTTTTGATTTTTGCCGTAAAGGTGTTGGTTGACAAATAATTCAATACACTTTAAATGCGCGATGCCTCTTGCAGCGTTAGATCTATTTTTTGGCAATTTGCTGAATTCTGCGTTCGGTTTTTCGAAGTGCCTGGTGAAAACTATCGCAGCTTTATAAACAGCGTTGTTAAGTGCCAAAATATCCGCGCGTTCTGAAAGTAAGTCCCGAAGAGAGTTGTTCGCTTGTGTGATATCTTGGGATTTTATGTGAGACTTGATGTTGATATTAGTAACCCTCTCTGTTAATTCGTTGTTGGCTTTGCAGGCTGGTTTTGCTCCAGATTCTGCATATCCAGGTCCTGAGGTGGCTCCCGTTGTCTTGGTATTCTGACATATCCAGATCGGTTAAGATAGGCTACATAATCTCTCAAACGTGTTTGGGAGAGATGACTTAGTTCTGGGTGTTTAGAACATCATGTTGCGTGCATCCGTGCCATGTAGCCTCTAATGGTAGGTTCGCTAAAGGAATATGCATCCATTAGATTGTTCCTAAGTTCATTCGTCCACGTGAGGCGTCCATGTCAATTGCCAAGGTCGTTTTAGGGTCTTTGTCCAGTTATTATTAATATTAATATTAATATTATTATTTATAATAATACATATATTAATTAATTTTTTTCTTTTTACCTAGTTACGGAATAATTGGTGTAAAAAAATTAGTTTAAAGAAATAATTAAAATATTTCTTCTAATAACTTTATAATTAGACGAGTAGATAAATATTATTAAATAAATAAATGAAAAAAAATATAATGTAATAGTTAATAAAAAATAACTAATGGTTTAAAATTATTTATTCATTTTTTTTTACGTTTGACCTTGGAAAATCCGTAGACGCGGACACCCTACGATAAGTAGATTTTGGGACAAGTTTAAGGGTGTCAAAATAAAGATTTATTCAAGTTTATAGCTGACTATCTCTCATTCCAAATTTCCTGATTTTATTTTACAAATTTTACTCCAGTATTATTTTGACATTTTATAGACGTCTTTAAAATAAGACCTTTGAAATTTTTGATGGATATACATAAGTGTGCAAAGAACTTACTTTTTAAGTTGAATATGATTTTTAAAACATTCAACCAATTCATTTTCAACCCAGAATTGATAGCTGTTGAAATCATTTAAGGCTAAATCATCAGTTTTTCCGTGGTATTTCATTTTTTTAAGCCTCCATTTAAGTAAAATGTGGTGTATTTTATACAACTGACATATATGCATTAAATGTAGGATGTACATTACCATCAAAAAGTCTTTGGATAAACAGAAACAAAGGTAAACAATACAATAAGATTTCTTAACCATATTGGAGGATCCCTTAATATTTGCAAAAATTGTATGTCAGGAAACAGGGTATTGAAATAAATTCCACGCCATGGTATTGTTGAGATTGTAGCAAAAACTGCCATTACTAAGAGAGCAAATATTATCACAATGGAATATTTATATACCCATCGGAGTTCTTTTATGGCATCAAGATCAGCATTTATAAGAGGCCAAAGGTCATTTCGAAATGACAACATTATTTTCTTATATTTATATCTCAGTTTTATTATTGGAGCGACGCATAGAGCAGCCTAAAAAACGAAAAGTAACCACTTTATAAAAGGCATTCCATTTCTTACTTTTGTCGTATGTATTAACCAGATAGTCCAAGAGCGCGTGAGCGGCATACTTATTACGTTATTTTGTGATTGCATACACCCAACATAGGTAGAAGCAATTGTAGACTATCAAGTTTAACTAAGAGTGGCTTTGACAGGTACCAGGTATCAAAGGTTAGTACATTAAAACTTAAATTTTGTCATTTTGTAAAACCTGAATTTTATATATTATGTTACTTGGATTACCTATTAAAATATATTTTCTCAGTTGCCAGACAGTTTTGACAGTTCCAACCCCTTGGCAGACAAACATTTTGGGATGGCTCAATGGTCCAAAGAAGTCCAATATTTTTGTTATTTTACAAAAATATGACAAAAGGTCTTTAATAAAAGTTGTAGGGTTTCCAAATAGACATGTGCTAAAAATATTTTGATATATACAGATTATTCCATGCAAGAGTTAAAAGATTTTCTAAATAAACCAATCTATTTAAATTTATTTTTTGCAAGAAGAATAGAGGTAGTCTATTTCCACCACTTTCATTACTTCTAAAAAAGTGCAAAAATATTTAAAATGTGTATTATTAAAATAGCAATATTTTCGCAGAATTTCATTATTTTAGCGCTTTTAAATTTGAGATAAAAAATATAAACGTTATTTTTTTACCATATTTGTACCGCGATAATTCCCTAATGGTTGACTTTTGACCCTATGTTTATAAAACAAACTACCGTTTACTTTAAACAAGAAATCACCTCCCAAAAATTTTTGCATTTGTTTAGAAACACCCTGTA
Source organism: Listronotus bonariensis (assembly GCA_014170235.1). Classification (NCBI taxonomy): domain Eukaryota; kingdom Metazoa; phylum Arthropoda; class Insecta; order Coleoptera; family Curculionidae; genus Listronotus; species Listronotus bonariensis. Next base: position 150,127 of record JACEGR010001451.1, read on the forward strand.
TTATATAAATTATATAAGACTTTGTGCCATATCTTCTTAAATAACAGAAGTATTAGACCTCCTTGGACCATTAGCTCAGTCCAAAATGTTTGTCTGCAAGAAGTTGGAACTGTCAAAACTGTTTGGCGACTGAGGAAATATCTTCTGATAGCTACCCAAGTAACATATATTAAAGTTAAGTCGGCCGTATTGCTTACTTTATTATTATTAAAGATACGAGTTTGGTTAAATTGGCAAAGAATTGTATCTTTTACGCTGATTACCATGGTAATGTCAGAAAAACAATTGAACATATAGGTCACCTGATATGCAGCAAAACGTACTTTTTTGTGTGTACAAGGGCGTACCCAGGATTTCAGCTAGGGGGGGCAGCTCATACCTGTTTCGAGAAGATGGTCGGTCGGGTATATTAAAACAAAAAATCATGAAAATTGACTTTTATTAATTAGTTTGATTATGACACAAAACAAAATATTATATATATAATAATCATAATATATATATTAATTTAACAGTAATCTTCTCGGATTTGCCAAAAATTTGTCTATGACAGTCTTTTCAATAAACTATAATTGCGATTTATGCTCATCAGACATAAACCTGTAAGCCTTTCTTCACCCATGGTGCTTCTAAGCCATGTTTTAACTCTTCGCAGCGTACTGAAGGACCGTTCTACGGTCGCCGTGGTGCATGGGATAGTGCTTAAAATAATCAATGCCTTTCTGACAGCAGGGTAAAAAATGTTGGCTTCGTTGAACAAATTAACTACTTCTATGTCCCTTAATTGATCATCTGATAAAGCCTTCTTCACCCATAAATTATGCCAAAGGTTCAGTTCTCCAGTGATATCCAGGTTATAAAATTCTTGGAATGATTCTGCGTTCTTGTGTAAGTCTGTAATGCTGGTTTTGGTCTTGGTCATATACAAGGGATGTAGCTTACTTAAAGCAAACGCCGGAGTATTTTCTTGGGAGAATCGAATAATCAATGATGAAATGAGTGAATCAATGTATGGTATTATCAGGGAACGCCGCCAATATTCGTTATCATTGTCTGATGGCGGATTACTTCTATGTGTTTGCTTGTGAGCAAGACGTGGAACCGAAATTTCTATGTTCAAATCCATTGCAACAGCTCGCGCTTTTTGAAGCATTTCATTACTTATTCTATCAGGAAACTCGCGGTCATTTCTGAGAATGTCCTTGATATTTTTGATGTGTTCCCCCACCGAGATCATGTCGATTGATTTAGCTTGCAGTGCGTTAACTACTGGTTCTAAAACTGCTGAATATTTGGCTATTGTTTGTACAGCAATAATAAACACTGGTTTTGTAATGGCTGAATGCAACTGATATGCAGATTTTCTGGTGGCATAATTACCCTCTACGGATAACGTTTCTAGAGATTTCACAAGCTCTGGGAAATGTTAAGAAAACTTTCTGATTGATTTATATTTTTCGGACCATCTCGTCTCACACAATCGTGATAGGTTTGGAGCGTAGTTTCGACGTGTAGTCGATTCTCTGAAAAACGTTATAACATCCTTTACAGTGGCGACAGTATTTCTAATTTCTGGCACTGCGTTCGCATCATTCACAACAAGGTTGAGTTTGTGACTTGAGCAATGAAAATATAAAGCACGAGTATATTTTTTCTCAAAATGGCTTGTACGCCACCCTCTTTCCCTGCCATTGTAGAACAGCCATCGAATCCAAACCCTACGCAATCTTCGGTTGGGAGGTTTAGAACTAATCAAGAAATTGTCAATTGCTTCTGCAATTGCTGAAGCATTTTGTGCTTTTAGTTCAACAAACCCTACAAATTCTTCTCTGATTTTCCTTTTGCTTTCGTCGTAGAATCGCACGCCTATTGACAGCTGTTCTTTCCCAGCTGTTTCATCAGCTAAGACTGCGTAAGCCATGGTCTTCTGAACCTCACTTATTATATTCTCCTTAATAACTTCGCCACATAAATGTATCAATTCGTTTTGTATTTTTGGCGATGTGTAAACTGCATTGCGACGGCACTTTTCCAAGTGACTCTTTAATTTGTCGTCCCCTGAATTGATTCTCAACTTCAATAAATCTAATAAAACACCCTCATCTGCTTGTTTTCCCCTAAAAGGCATATCATGTGTACCGCAAAATACAAAGAAATAATTGATGACAATATTTGTTTCTTTTCATCGATTGCTTTTTGGTGTCCACTTTGCAGTTGGATATCTACAGGAACATTTTCAAGAAAATTTTTTGCAGCATTTGTCGCTGTTAGGTGAAGGTTGGTCGTTGCATGCTTTCGGCAGTCTTCATGCATATTTTTGAACTTTATATATGGCCTGACCATAAATGATCCCAAAATTCCTCTCACAGTGATGATGGGCGGAGGGAACAAAACACAATGCTTACAAAGAGCGCCTTTTAGTCGCTTGGAATATACTAGCCATGGTGCATATTCATCCAACCAAGCATGATTAAATTTTCTTTTCAAATGGCTTGCATCACTTTCAAAATCGTAATTTCTGGGCGGGATCCAAGGATTTTGTAACAACTCCCTCTTTTTTCCGTCGATAGCTGGGTAGCCAACCCAACATAACGACCCAGATCATTTTCATGATAGCCATCGTCCACTATAATTTCAGGATCGACGTTGACGTTATAAGTTTGTTGGGATGTCGATGGAGAAGAATAGTCGGCAATACGTTCTGCTGGAGAATGTGACGCTTGTCCAATGTTAGCATGCAATGATCTTGGCATTACATGAGTAGTTTTATCATGGTTGTCATTTTCATCGCTTCCGCTTCCACTGCTACTTTCCCGACCTTTTTTCTTTTTTCGCGTGTTGTCCCTAAAAAATGGATACACAACATTACTCTTACGGTGTTTAGGCATAGGACAAAAATAAAGATCAAGATACCTATAATTACATCACATTCAAATATCATTTACATCGGATTTCATATCAGTAAAAGTAAAATTGCGATGTTCAAAATTCGTTAACTTTGTGGTTTGAACAAACATATCAAATAATCATATTAGGTTTTGTTTTGTTTTGACTCACCTCTTTCAAAGAATTTCCTGATATTCATTTGACAGAGTAATATTTCCAGTCTCCAATTGTTGCGCAGTAAACGTAAATCTCGTGTCGCCGCAACTAAACTATAAGAGTTATAAGACACTATGGCGCATGAAATATTCGCCCGTATTAAACTCCGAACTGAATTGAATTGTATTCGTCGTCTCGTCGAACTGAATTGCCTTGCTCTGCCTCACGATCCCACTTATATATTCAAATATTCCTGCTCCCGAAATACGTAGAAAATACTCGACTCTATTTCCGTCCTTGTCTCATATGTGCTATCACTGCCTTTCCTTTCCAGCTAGAACGTTCTTCGTGGTATTGCTATTCAATAGAAGATGTCTCTATTGACCGTATAAATTGATGCTATTTCAGATTTCTCTTATTCTCTTTACTGGAAAAAGTACTGTCATCCGTAACTACATAGCGCTAGATGTTGTTTTCTCCAAATTATATTCGGCTTTAATCCTAGATGGCTCTGATTGTCTCGTCGGGAGCGGAAACTACGAGATGCGACGGTTTCGCGGGAGATTTTAGATTTAAATTATATTGAGTCGCTAAAATTATACTATATCGAATGTTGTAGAATATTTAATTATAGATAAAAAGATATTAAATCAAAATATCTGACTGAAAAGATATTTTGTTTCCAACACTTCGTTTTGCGCAGAGTAGGTAACACGTTTTTAATTCCCACTTGCCAGGAAAATTGACGTTTATTTTATCTTCTAGGGGGCAGGTAGGGGCAGCGGCCCCCTGCCCCTACCTGGGTACGCCCGTGTGTGTGTATTTTTAGCCATCAATTATATTACACCTTGTATATCAAAACTACATAATATCTGCCGTGGTTTCAAGGGAAAACAGATTATACTTACAAATAGATAATTTGAAAGTACTGGTCCAAACCGTAAAATAGATTCAACGCTGGGTTTATAAATTATTAACACATATATTGGACAGGCGATTTCAATAAGAAGATATATAAGCAAAAAATAAATTAAGCCAAAATAGAGTCCATTTTCAGTGGACTGAGTAATACATTTTTCAACAAACCAAAGAGGATCTCCTAAAATGAAACAAAAGTTATAGTAGAAGAACCAGTGTAAGGCTACCTGTATGTATTTGACCAGACCTGAGATTTTGTACAGTGAGGCTCCTTTACCTAAGGTACATTAAATGCGGATTCACTAAGTCCAACGATGGTGACTTTGCTGGCGCGCAGGTATGACAGGTATCCATTTTGACAAATTTTAATGTATTTGATAATGTTTGCCGTTGGGCAAAAAGGTTCTTTTAAAGGTCTTTTTAATTGTGTAACTGGTGATAACATTCAAAAAAGGACAAAAAATATACAGGGTGAGTCAGCAGTCTGAAAAAGCTCATTTACTCATTATAAATAAAACTTTTTAAATTTATTTTTTGTAGATATATAGTCGGCATAAACTGTATTTTTAAAATATATTTTGATGTATACAGGGTTGCTTATAAAGGCGTGACGATATAAAGTTAGGTTTTCTTTAAATGGATCATCCTGAATGTTATATTTTTGTTAAATTCCTCTTCGGATTCTAACACTTTTTTGTTATGGGTGTTATAGAGTTAAATCATCAAATTTAGAAAATAATCTAGTTTCTATTGGAAAAATATAAAATTCTGAACATTTTTCCAATTTTAAATGGTATTGAAGTTGTCTGGGCAGTCAATTACCTAATGGATCATATTTGCACTTTTGTTAATAAAATGAATTTTGATTATACAGGGTGTTGTATAACACATTGGTAAATTTAGTAAAATTGAAACCTCCAAAATTTTATTATTTTAAATGGAACACCTTGTATTTTCTTTGATGCTTGGTTCAAGCTTTTTAATACCTTAACATTTCTCTAAGGTTGCCCTATACCTAAGTCAAGTAGTTTTTGCAATATTTTTAATTGTTTTTTTTTTAAGTGTTAGTTTTAAATGGCCCACCCTGGTTTTTCTTTGATCATTGCTTAGAGTGCTTAGGACCTTGTAATACCTATACATTGCCTTCGGGTTAACCTATACCCAAGTCAATATTTTCTAATTTATATCCTTTTTTTTTTTTCAAGAAAATATTAGTTTTGTGAGGAAATCTTTCAAAGCAAATTAGTCATATTATTCAGAGTCACAGTTTAGTTTTAAAAAATTAAAAAAAAAAAAGCCATTTGATATTGTTTATATAATCGGTAAAGCATAAAAAACGGTTAGCAGTTTAAAATAGTTTAGTTCATTTTTCTAAAACATTTCTAAGTTGTGTTTAATTGGGGCATTACATCTTGTATAGTCAACATATGCGAAACAGCTTTTCGTGCTTTATCGATATATAAAATAAACTATATAGTTTGGGGTAATTTCTATAGAAGCCATAGTTTAAGTTTAGAACTTATTTAAACAAAAAGAAATTGAAAATATTTTGGAATAGGGCAACCATAGGGCAATTTATGAGATTGAAGTACCTCATGATTAAAGAAAATACAGGGTGTTCCATTAAAAATAGAAAAGTTTTAAAGGTTTTTAATTCTTTTCAGTTTACCACTTTTTCCTCGAAAGCCTGTATAACTAAAATACATTTTATTATTAAAATAATGTATATGATTTATGATCCGACAACTTTAATAATATTGGAAATTCGAAAAATGGTAGCGTTATGAAAAATGTCATAAATTTTCTCCTTTTCCAAAAGAAACTACAATATTTCCTAAATTTGATTATTTAACCCTATCTAACCCACAACAAAAGAGTATAATAATCTAAAGAGGAGTTTAACGAAAATATAAAATACTGGGTAATTTATTTTAAAAACGTATTTATATACCGTCATGCCTTTATGAGCAACTCTGTATACATCAAAATATATTTTAAATGTGAAGTTTATGCCTGACTATATGCCTACAAAAAATAAATTCAAAAAGTTTATTGATAATTAGTAAATGATCTTTTTAGACTTCTGACTCACCCTGTATACTTTTGTCCTACTCTGTATATTATCACAAGTAATACCATTATAAATATCTTTAAAAGAGCCTGTTAATGGCATTGAAGAAATGTACCAAAATGCATTGTATTTTCAAATTGCCCAACGGCAGACGTGGTAAAATACATTTAAAATTTTCCAAAATCGATACCTGTCATACCTGCGCGCTGGCAAAGCCCAAGATCGTTTGACTAGGTAAGGTTGCCTCATTACGTCACATATGTACCGCACTGCTGGTTCCTTGGCGCCAACATAGCAAACAAGGATGTCTAGACGGATAATACTATGAGGGCGAAAGAGCGCAATATACAATATTTAAAAATCAGCTAGAATAATCATTGTTAAATAATTTATTAATAGGAAATAAAGAAGTTACGGTAACAACTGGAATTGATAGTATTTAAAAGTATTTCTTTAATATTGACAAAATATTTTTGGTTATACTTCTACACTCTGTTAAAAACTTTATTAAATAATGAGCAAAATACATATGTGACGTCATGCTGACGTATGGTCCGCCATGTTGCAAGGCTTACGAGGCAACCTTACCTAGTCAAACGATCTTGGGCAAAGCCACCATCGTTGGGCTTAGTGAATTCCCATTTTATGTTTGGTAGGTATAGAAGCCTCACTGTACACAATCTCAGGTCTGGTCAAATACATACCGGTAGCCTTACGCTGGCTCTTCTACTAATAGGCGAATCCAGACTATGTAACAAAACATGCATAGCGCATAGCACATAGTAATGTACAGGGTGAGCAAAATTGGACGTTTTTATGGGTTATTACTGGAGTCATTAAAAACTAATATAGGTGTTATATTCTCGGTTTTGGAGAATTTAAAAATAGCGTAGTTAGAATTTTAATAAAAATATTTATCTAAGAGAAATTGAAAAATTGTCTTTTTGATTTTATATTATATATGCTTTAATATAAAAACAGCAAAATATCATGAAGACAATTTTTGTAAAACTTTTACGTAGAATCTATATAAAGTATTTGACTTTTTATACATGGATGCGTTAAAAAGCTACAATGCCAACTTAATGTTTTTCTTATGGAATATGTATATTTTTGCTCTAATTATTATTCCTTCATACCAAAATAAAAAAAAATATATAATATTATTATTTCTTGAAGTTTATTAAATATTTGAATTTAAATATTTGTGCGGACCCTGTATAAAAACCTTCTTTTACAATAATATTTTAAAAATAATAATTAAATGTAATAATAAAGATATTTTTTATGATTTATACTAACCTTAATATACTTTTAAAAGAATAAACAAAAATTTAATACCTACATACAGGGGCATCGCCAGCCGATGGCCGGGGGGCGGGGGGAAGCTGATTTGGGGGAAAGAAAAAAGTATAAAATAACGAGAGCACATCTATATTTTCACTTGTAGTATACGAGTTTTACATCTACGGTGTACGTTGTATTAAGTGTTTTAGTGATTATCATCATGGATTCCGTTAAATATCAATGACGGAATGAAGGAAAATGTACAAAGTCGGTCTTGTTGTGCCTGCAGCTCAGGCCTAAATAACCAAGAACTTACGTTTTGAAAATTTATAAAATTACTCGGAACGCTGACTGTTAACCATTCTCATGTTTTATTTAGGTTGATATATAATTATGCCTATATCTTTTCGTAACTGCTATGCACTGTTTTCAAAGTGCTTGCTTGTTGCCGAAACACAAACCAAAATCTGGTAATTTTTGGTAAGTCTTTGCCAGATTGGCTCTAAATACCCATTTTTATAAGCTATTATTACAACGTTGAATTCCTGAATCTGAATCGTGAATACAAAATACTGTCCTTGTTAAAATCCAATATAAAGCACATTAAAAAATAAAACTGGCAGCCCCCAGCCAGGGACAAAACGTTGGATTTCAAATCGAAAATCGCTATCTTATAAGTAACTGAGCAAAAGTGATAATGGAAATCTATCATTTGTTTTAACGTAGCTATTTAAAAAAAAGACATAAAAATTATACTGCACGTCCATTCTTCAGAAAGAAGATGCCGGTACTCAGTGCCTTATTAACCATTACGCTGACCAAGCTACAGCCTAGGGCGCCATAAAAAAATAGGCGCCAGACAGAAGAGCAATAGGCGCTAGACAGGGGATTTTTAAAAAAGTTTAGGTCGAGATTTGTATTGACTAATTTCTCTGTGAATAAGGTGCTTTGGAATGAAATAGGCGCGAAAAGGGGGGAATGACCTTTTTAATTTTATTCCGGGTGGTGAAGTAAGGCGCCTGGCACTAAAAATAGGCGCTACGGAGGAAAGGACCTTTTTTTTTTTGCTCTTCATCAAAAATTTTTTGGTGGAAAATAGGCGCTCCGGGAATTCTAGCCTAGGGCTCCTCAAACAGTTAATACGGTCCTGCCGGTACTGCATTTTCATATTAGTGAAAGACGGAAACGGGCGACGCGACGGACCAACGCTATATATAAGTGTATGGAATGAAATCAAACTTTTCATACGGAGAGAACGGCGAAAGTAGGCAAACTCAAAGGCTTCGTATAATTTTTTTATCTCTCTGTCCGTCAAAACCGGCTTAGTGTTTAAAGGCGCTTAGAGACCTTTTTTTGCTGTTTCTATTAACTTCATATGAAGTGTATAAATGCAAAATCAGACATATGACATTTTTTTTTTTTTTTTCTATCTTTGGACAAACCACGAAGGCTAAAAGCCTAAATACTAACGTACCGTGGGTGTCTTAAGCGAGGTAAGAGGGAGTTTGTTGACACGGGACTTAAATACTTGAAGATTTGGGGGAAGGAAAGACCTCCGCGGGCAGCAGGTTCCACAACCTAGAAACTCTAGGGATAAAAGAACGAACAAAGTGGGAAGTTCGGGGCCTGTCCAGTTGGACCGTATAGGGATGCATACGCGCGGAACCACGAGTTTCTCTGTTGGGAACCGTAAGTGGAGGAACTATACTGGACAATTCTTCAGAGCAGAAGCCATGGAAGTACCTATAAAAAGCGATAAATCCCCCACAGCCCGACGATGTGCAAGAGAGGGAAGCCTTTCCGTAAGTGAAGGATCATTAATGAGACGAATAGCTCTTCTTTGAATAGAATCAAGAATGCTAAGGGTTGTGGGGGACGCCATGCCCCAGATATGAGAACAATATTCCAAGGGAGGTCGGATTTGGGACACATATAAAGTGTATAAATTAGAAGGGGAAAAATACTTTTTGGCTCGAAAGAGAAATCCAAGCTTTTTGAAGCTGCCGTGGCTATAGATACAATGTGTTTATGCTAGTTAAGGTTACTTTCAAATGTGACGCCCACAAGATTAAAGGTGTCTTTGCTCTGTAAAACTTGGCCGCTCATAAGTAGAGGATGAGTATTTGATGACTCTTTTCGCGACAAGGAACATGATTGTGTTTTGGATGCATTAAAATGGACGAGATTTTTAGCGCCCCAATCCAATATTAAATTAAGATCCTGCGAAAGAGATATCTGCATCGCTCTGCGTTTGTTTTCCAAGTCAGGTTTAGTAATGGGTTTAGGAACCTGAAAACTGGAGTGAAGGGTACTATCGTCGGCGAAACTATGAATGAAATTAGTTGTGGACGAGAGAAGGTCGTTGATGTGAAGAAGAAACAATGTTGGTGCCAGAACTGAGCCCTGAGGGACTCCAGCATTTACATGATGAAAGCATGAAGAATGGCCGTCCACAATAACTGATATACGACGATCAGATAGATAACTAGAGAGCCAAGTACAGAGTTTAGTTGAAAGACCATAGGAGGGAAGTTTATTAAGAAGTGCGGCATGCCAGACCTGGTCAAAAGCTTTGGATATATCAAGAGCAACGATCTGGGACTCACCTAGAAACTGAAGAGACTTATTCCAACAGTGTGATACGAAGGAAAGAAGATCTGCCGTAGATCTTTTGTGGCGTAGGTTGTAGGTTATTATGAGTAAAATGCAAAAAACCTACCAAAATCGTATTTTTAATCCAGTGTGTACAGAGTTTTAACCAAAATATTCCATATTTAGGTACTGATAGTGTTTTACTTAAAAACATTGGTATTGTTAGCAAAAGATATTTTGTTTAAGAAATTATACATGTCTGGTTTTGCATCTGAGACATGAAAATGTCTGCTTATGCATCTAAATAAACCGCCATTGTTTTTTTCATCTTTATAATATTATCAGCACTATTTATGAAAATACGAATTAGGGCTTGTTAAAGTAAGCTTTAAATATAGTTCTTTTAATAAACAAACATTCATATGGTTAGAGACATTTTGCACCTCTTAAAATAACAGACTATTTTTGGCCTCCTTATGGTTATCGTTATTAAACATAACGATTACGGCAGCAGTTTTAGACAGATATTTTGCAACCTCTTTTAAGAAATTTATCTTGCGTCTGCGCTTTCGACCCATAACCTTATTTTTGCCTGTGGTTCGCCGATTTTAAAGTTTGCGAAAAATCAGTATTTACTTTTATTCTCCATAAGTTATATTATATTGATTTTTTAATATATGCAAACAGTTCCCTTGATTTTGTTTTTTAAAGTAGATGTAAACAATACAGTATAAGCAAAAAAGCAAGTGTGCCAGATTGTAACATGTAAATTAATTACTGATTTAAAACATCCTTAAAAATGCAAGTCCGTTTTAATTTCTTTACACTATTTTATTTTTCTTATTGCTATGAATTTTTCGCTAATTATTCGTTATGTATCAATAATATTTTAATTAATACGGTATTAAAATTTCAACTTTTTAAATAATCGATATTAAAAATTTTACAATTTGGCAACCACGCAGTTTACCAATAACGATAAAGATAACGATAAGCTCTTCGGTATTCATCCGTAAATAAAGGAGTCCGGTATGGTTAATAACGATAACGGATCATGTTTGCGTTACTGCGCAGTCTCAGAATTAAGTTAACCACAACGGAATTGCAAAATAAGGGGTGCAAAATGTCTCTATTATCTTCAGTATCAGATTTCTTGGCTTCGGAGATATCGTTCTTATAAAATCACCCTTGACAAATACGCCCATTTTTGTTTTTTAATTCCTAATAGTAGTATTTTAGATGGTTAAAACTTTAAACTAAAAATTCCAAGCCTAGGATCTCTAAGAACGTTTTGCTCATCACCTTTCCAATCAAGAGTGAGTAGTATTTTTTAAATTCGTTTATGTACGTTTTTCGATTAATGACTGTTGGGCTGTTCGGCAGGTTTAAACTTTTTTTCTATCTGGGGAAAAGCTTTTTATGACAAAAGAAGAGTGTGAGAACGTATACTTTTTTATTTGAGGGGCGATACGGCGGCTACAGTCAAACCACGTGAGTAAAAATGCACACCCAGATTGGCTTAAAAGCAAATATCTGCTTCTGCACCCAACGAAAGCACACAAATGTCTGATTTTAAATTTAAATATAAATTTTAAGTGCGAATAAGATGCAGTGAAAAATAACAAAATTGTATTCCCAGCAACTTTTTTATATGGAATCCATACATAGTTTTTTTAAACTGTTAAATGTCTGGTTTTGCATTTATACGCTTCATATGAACTAAACCTAAATTGATTGACTTCGCCGCTATATTATCTGTTAAACAAATTAATTGACATTTTTGTGAGGAAAATATGACGCAGCAACTGTTTATATTTGATGAAATGGAAGTGTGAATTCATTCGAGTTTCGTACGTGTACCAGAATAATCGATCACGCAAGCCAAAATAAAGAAATGAAACTTGCTTCAATTGGGATGTTGGGAAGTACAATTCAAGACCACTTTTTTCTGCACCCTGTATATTTTGACGAAACCAAAATATGTTTATAACGTTAGCAAGTCCTGCACACTATCATTTTAAAACATTATTTCTAACCTGTAAGAGCTTTAGTAAAATAGAAAATAAATTAAAACCATAGAAGGTACCCGAAATCTCAACTTAGCAAATATCCAACTTTGAGGCGCTAACACTCTAAAACTAGACATTGTGCCCATAAGAACATTTGTTCAAAAAGTTGAGATCTACAACATATTAAATTTTTTGAAAAATTTACCATAAGGATTGAGCGGGGTCCTTAAAATAATTATGCTTTTTCACCAAATCACACAATGCTTTTTTGTGTTTATACTATTAAAAGTATATTAAAGTTAGTATTAATCATAAAAATATCTTAACTATTACATTTAATTATTAAGATATTATTGTAAAAGAAAGTGTCCATTACCTATCTTTTTTGGTTTTAGAGAAAATGGCGTTTGAAAATGTCCAAATGATCTCATACTATACAGTTTTATATAAAAATAGACGGCAGGTTCATAGAGGTCAATAGGGCTGAACAGGGTCAGCTCGCTATACCCCAGGACCAGGACCGAAGCGGTCCCATTCTTTCTAAATAGACTTTTGGCGTGGACCCAACAAAAAGACCATTGAATAAATGAATCCGCCTAACCAATATAGAGCATATCTTAAAAACAAAAATAGCAAAAAATTTAAAGCTTAAATTAATTTTTTTATAAGGCTTTACTTTCCCAGGACATTATAATAATACTTGTGTTGTAAAGTTAAACTTTTAATTATGATAATAGCAATTTTACCGGAATATCCTATATATTTTTAAGAATTTAAATTCCTATATTTCTTGTAAAACCTACAATATATCAATAATCTATCTTTTTTGGTTTTAGAGAAAAAGCGTTTTAAAATTGTTTGCGCAATAAACATTTTTATGGATATTGTGCCGTTGCGTCGCGTTGCGTCGGTCTGGACCTTTTCTCTATAACTAAAAAAAAGGATTATAAATATACTAAAGGTTTTATGCCAGAAATAACTTAAATAATTTAAATTTCAAAACAATTTACAGGATGTTCCATTTAAAATACCAAAATTTATACACGCGGGAGTAATATATGCAAATATCCAAAATTAGTATTTATACGTTTTCACTGAATGAAATAAAATAGTGAATAGTAATTTCCTTGTTATTTAATATATCCTATCAATCGAATTCTCCTTTATAACAAAGTGATTTGGTAATTCGGATTTTTGCTAATCCGGATCACCGGTGATTTTATTTATCTGGATTATCAGGACCTTACTGTATAGCAAACTTACCTATTTTAAGGCCATACTGAAACGTTTTTTCATAATAGTAAGAAACAAAAGAAAACATATTGCATTAAATTTTATTACATCTAACAATGAAGCTCTTATATTTAAGACAAAATAAAATCACAAAAGAATAATGAATGACCTACTAGTAATGTAAAATTTAATTTTTATTATTTTATGTACTTAAATTTGCTTATAAATTAAATTTGAAGGAACATGTATTCATTTATTATATTTTATTGGTACAAGCCTAGTTTAATTATCTTATATGATTTTAAATTGAAAAGGACAATTTCTAACTCATTATCTTTCATTAACCTATAATAAAATTTCTAAAACCTATGGAGCGTAACCTAAACGGTAGCAATATAATACAAGGGGCGCAATTAGGGTGGCTAGGGGGCTTAGTCCCCCATGTCGGCGATTAGCCCCCAAAATTATTAACCATTTAAAATATATTAGCGTTTCTTGGTAAGTTATTCTATAAACTGGGGCTTTAGCCCTCCAAAAACTAGCAGCTAGTTGCGCCACTGTATAACGTCAGTGTAATTCGCAAAGTGTGTAACTCCATTTTTAGAAATTTTGAAGAAGTCTATTTTAAAGCAGAATTTAACAGTGATATGCGGTAGCATATAGTAAAAAATAATTTAATATAAAAGAAAATATTTTATTCTTTTATATTAAATTATTTTTACTACATGCTACCACACATCGCTAAAAAGTGCTTTTTGAAAATTTTTAAAAATGATTTACACTGAGGATAATACGTTTTAAAATTAGAATATTGGGTTTTAACTGGGCGATTATACCGGGTGTTTCCGCCCTATTTACCTTTATATATTGCAAAGACAATTGAATTGTCTTTGATAATAGACTATAAAATTTGGTATGTTGATATTTTACATAAATATTACGTGGTTCACTATTCACTTGTCTCCTATTACTTTCGGTTTAACCGAAAATAATACTTTACTTTTAAATTTTAAATGGCAGCACCGGTTATTTTATCTTACCTAAATTTTATACGACATTCTAAATACAATGATACCTCACACTCACAAGTAATGTTTTTATACTTATATATTTATTAAACTGTCAAAAATTATTTTTTATGATGTTTTTTTAAAATCACACGCCTGACCGCTAGTGGTTTTGTTGTAAATGTCATTCACGAAATTGCCAACCAACAAAGTTTCAAACAATCGAAATATTTTGCCGCCATAATTTTCTCGCCTATTCTATTATACCGGGTGACACAGGTTGTTGTTATCCCCCATTTTTTTTACTTTAAAAGAAAGACTAATAATAATTTTATAGCATAAATGGACATTTTAAAACTTATCACAATCTCAAAATCACTTTTGGTTTAGAACCATCAACTTTCTTTTTTAAATGCAAGTACTATTTTTATTTCTTTATTTGAATTCTCTATAAAATTATCTTTTAATAATATATCATACATTGAATTTTCTCTCATCAATTACATTAAAAACTAAAATTACGAAATGTAAGTGATTTATCAAAGAAAATAAAATATATTAATACCAGTAAAAGTAAAATCTGGCAATGGTGCCGATGAATCTATTTAATTTTTTATGTCCAATAACTTTTAAATACCAAATTTGGTAAATGTAGCTTAATTAAGCGGTTTTAAAGATATTTAAGGGTTGCAGTACTTTTAACTAACCTAGTATGTTACGGGCAACGTCATTAACTGGTCATTATTAAAGAGGGCCGATCATTATTAATAATGCCCAAGAGCAATGTGCAACATGATTAATTTATTACTTTGACTGGCCATTATTAATAGTGCCCGACGGCTCGTGGTCCATATAATAAGTCAGTGTTTAAAATAGCTTGAATTTATTAATTGAGAGGGCAGTTTGAATAATTCCCTACTTGCAGGGCTATGCCACTGAAATTGCCAATACGGCAACGTAGGCCGGTTAGTATTGGTTAGTATAAAAAACAGTACAGTTCCCCTATTTTATTACTTTGCCCAAGATAGGGTGGGCATTATACAAAATGGCCGGGAAGAGTTATTATCCATGCTGTTTTAATCACATTGCCCAATTGAGTAGGGCATTATGAATACAGACCGGACTTATAAAATTTCTCGTAACAAATACATATTCAGACACTTAAGCAAGCAAAAATGTCTACTTATGTCTCTTTTATGTACATATATGTCGCAGGCAAATGTTTATTTTAGGCCAATAGCTTCTGCCTAGGAAAATGCCTTCTGTCTGGGCAAATGGAGTATTTCCATTTTTAAATGCTATTTGTCCAGTCAAATAGCATTTGATTCTATTTGCCTAAGCAATTTTTAGGCAAATGGAAATGAAAACATTTGCATAAAGAGACGGTCATACAAAACTGTAAGAATTATTTTCATGAATATGAAGTTATTTGCCTAGTCAGAAGCAATTTATCTGAAATAACCATTTGCCTGCGATATATACACTATACTTTTTTAAACTGGAGTACAGACAGTCATGCCAAACTGTGATATTTGCGTGAAAAGCCAATGCACGGACGCAAATTTGATATGTTACTAAAAATATACTTACCAAGCGCTGGCCAATTTTTTGAAGTAAATAAATCCAGATGCAGACGTGGAAGTCGTAAAAAAATCAATTTGAAGCTGGTTTGCTTGCCCAATAATAATAAACTCTACTGCCCCATGCTCTAGAAAAACTTCTTAACACTATTTTTGCAATTGCAAAAAAGGTTGCAGTGCCAGATTTGGCTGTAGAAAAGTAAGCCTGTAGTGTTCTTTGGCGTGTACCAATTGCCAGGGTCTATCTTGCTTAAATGTTCAGTTAAATACAATAGAGGAAGATTCATGTGATTTTGATGAAAAGATATCTGATGCGTCTTGGTTTGAAAAATTTCGAACATTCAGCAATAGAAAGAAGAAGAAGAAAAAGAGGAATAAGAAGAAATTGAAGAAAAATGATTGTTGAAGTTGAGTGTGAACAGTAATCAGATTAAAGTAAAAAAAACAAACAGTTGAACTCAATAACCAATATTAAAAACTTTATAACATACTATTAAATAAGTATTGTTCCTGAAAATAACATAATAAATGTTCGTTTAAGCACAGAAAAAATATCATTATTTTGTATGTGGTTTAAGTAAGCCGTATGAAACCACGTTAAAAAGACGCTCCGAGTACAATACCTCACAGGTGGTGTGGAAATGTGTGCATATCATGTAGATCTTGACTCATATAAGCGCAATATCTGGGAAATGGTAGGTCTTAGAGAAAAAATCATAAGGCTTATTTTTATAAAGAAGCACAAAGATCACATGAGGTTCATGGGGACTTTTGCACTTTATTGGTAATGGTAAACCCAAGGTCTCTATAAAAATTGGGCTTTGTTGAAACTTTCATTATTTGATTAACATTTTTATGTTTAAATTCACCGGTTAACAATCAGAGGCCACAATTTTTTGAATAACTATTGTTTGGGCAGGTGATTAAACTGGTACTCCTTAACCGCAAATCATTTTGTCATCCATTCTGATTGTTAAAATTGATTTAAAATGTCAAACTTTATTATTTATTCAATTCTTTTTGTTAGCGTTTTTCTAAGTTTTTATTAGTTTTAAATTATTAATCTATCCAAATATTTTTTGGCATGGCAAATAGTTTTATGTACAATAATTTAAAAAACCTTGACCGCTTTTCGGTTCCCTTTTTTAGTAAAAAAATAAATAAATTATTGTTTGTTTAACCACTTTTATTTATTTAAAAACGAAAAAAAAAAAACTATTGTTCATTTATACGTAAATAAAAGGTTAAAGATTGGCTTAAAATTCTCGTGAAACAGTCTTGTCCAATCTCAATCAAGAAATACTTTTCTAGGCAAAATATTATCTACTCTTTTGTTTGTATATGACATATTTTCTAACTTGCCTGACGGCTCGTGATTTTGTTGTAAATGTCAGTCACGAAATTACCAAGCAACAAACTTTTATACAATGAAAATATTTTGCCAGCAAATCTGAACAAAGATCAGCACTGTTGTCAGATTTTAATACAGAATTCAGTGTTGAACTTTGAAAATTTAGAATTATATTAAATTTTGCCTGCTCAATTATTTGCAATCAAAGTAATTATAGCATATGATTTAAAACAAAAAAACTCTTACGTGTAACGAAAAACTGGAAAATCTGGCAATTATAGGTACAGATATCACCGTTAAATTCAACTTGTCTAGAAACTCCAAATACCAAATTTTGTAAACGCAGTTAAAACGGCTTTAGAGATTATTTAAGCTTTTCTGTACCTACTTATTACCAAATGCGTTGTTGTTATATTTGGGCAACTAATAAAAATGGAATTTTAAAAATTTGTGAACTTATTAAATTTGGCCTGTCCAATATATTGCAATACAAATATGACTGAGGCATTCCATTATAAAATACGAGAAAGATCCGTGTAGCACCAAACTGAGTGATTTCCTCAACAGTGCCGATATCCGATATTACTCAGGATACACAGAAATAAGAAGATATGATCT